>CP025644.1:26229804-26421623 GCA_003576665.1 Ipomoea trifida
GGGATTCCGTCACCCCTTGTATCAAGAAAAGTAACGCACAATTGATTAAATGTGTTAGATGCATATAATGTTAGTATGTGACATTCTCCCATAAAAACAAGTGTTGGGGAGAAACAAGTGTTATCTTGCGTGGAAATAAATGCAATCCTTATACATGGACTAGGTTCACAATGCATTGCGGATCTTGGTGCATGTGGGGATGTATTTTGTATTGTGATTTTTTTGTGTCTTGTGTTATAAAAGTTTATACCTTTTAAGTATATGAATTTTATATCTGAAACAAATTAGTAGTTGTATATTAATATATTATGTTATGATTTATGAATGTTTGTGTTTTGTGTTTGACCGTGCCTAGTAACACAAATTTTTTGTGCCTAAATCATATTTTTATTGTCTTGTTTTATGAAATTTTGTATCTTACGAATATGAATTTTGTACCTCATCATTTTGATTCAAAATCCACAATGCTACGTGGACCATGGTTCATGATATGAATTGCCAAATAAATCAGGTTAGGACAGGTCTTGCCAAATTAAGTTTAAGCCTAATATGAAAATCTAAGGCCCAAGTGTAGGACTGAGCTTATAAGTATGTGTATTCTTTTACAATTTATATCATGGATTAGAGTCTTTATTGTGTTGTGGTCTTTAGTGCAAAATGACATTTAAATTATTTTTTGCATTAACATATTAAATAAATTTCATTAATATCATATACCTATTACAATTAATATATTATGTACTTGCATTTAATAAATTATGTACCTATAACAATTAACATATTATCTACATGCAGCTAACATATTTGTGTACATTCAATTAATAATACATTGCTTAGGAGAAAGGCTGTGAAGGCACTCCCTGGACAAAATGCAGAGCTCTGCATGGGGTTGTGTTGGCTGATTTCCTAAGGGTGGGAGCCTGAGTGTCACCATTGCTATCTGCACAAGGGCATGTGATCTCTCTTACAAAAATGTAGGGCTTCTGCATGAGGGAGATCATCTTGTGAGGATAGGGTGGGTCTCATTGCTTTGAGTGTTGAGCATAGTGGCCCTCCCGGTAACAATACAGAGCTCTGTACGGGTTGGGTTGATTCACATTCAAAGGGTGAGGGCATGAAGGTGGGGAGGGTTTGTTTTTGTTATAAGCATTGAGTCATTTGTCCCTCTTTTGAGTATAGGGTGAGGGCCTTTTTTGAGCAGAATTTAATGCATGAATTTTAGTTTGCATGATTGTTTGAGACTGTTTGCATAAGGGATTTGTCCAAATTGATTACAAAAGTTAAGGAAATAAGAAGGACATTGGTGGCATTGATAGAAATGAATGAAGGTGATCCTGTGTATATCTATTAGAATATGATTGTGAACCTTCAAAGGAAGTTTGATGTGCCACTTGTACGTGATGAAGTCTTTGGCTTGAACTTTGTGAATCATGGTTTGATGTTAAGGCATACGCCTCTTGTTTGGTTACATGTTGTTGTATAGGTCACTTTGGGACCTTATATTGTAAAGGCTATGCCTCCTTCTTTTTGATGGTCACTTTAGGGCCTCTAACATTGTATGGGCTTTTGCCTTATTTTTGAGAAGGAATAAAGTCCAAATGTTGATAGAAAAAAAAAACTAAGATCAACAATTCAAAGTAGACCATGATTTACGGTATAATTTGTTTTTTTTTTTAAGGTTCAACTTGATCTTACAATAGGTCTGACCTAGTCTTAGCGCCAGAACAAAGGTGCATACAACGTTGCTAGGTACATGAGAGCTGTTATAGAGCTTACCCTTGTTAACCACTTTGGGGAAGGAATAATTGAGGATGTGTTCCCCAAGTATAAGAAGATGATTATATTGCTGATTCCATGTCCAGGGAGAAGACTGAGTTCACTAATGTCACTATCTTTTTGGTTAAAACGTAATCACTCGATGGCAAGTTGGCAACACACATTGGCCCACATTGGACCTCTCTGGATGCTCCTTTCGCTAGCTATCAGAGTTTGACATATCGCGGTTGATTTTTATGTACTTTGTATTTCTACTCCTTCACTTTTAATTCTCATAATGAATTATTAGTTATCTTCATTTTATGAGTCCCAATAAAATTGTCAACATCAATATTTTGTGAGAGAGAGATAAAACTTGGGAGTACAAGTAATATTTTCCTTTTATTAAACAAGTTAGGACCTAGGTCCTTGATAGTAGACTAGCCTATTATCACTTCTAGTGTTATCAAACAAAGTGCTTTCTAATATTATCACACTAAGAAGTGAACAATGCGTAGTGATTATAGTAAAGAAATTAAATAACATTGGATAATATTCTTTTTAAAAAAAAAATCAAGTAACATCATCAATTTAATCAAATCAAGCCTTTAATTTCCAGCTTGCACCAACAACTTAGTTGGTTCTTGGGTGATAGTTCGTAGATAAGGACACATGATCGACAGTTGTAGTACAGAAATCACACACAATATGTTGAGTCATTGTGATCTATCTTTGATGAGAATATTTAGCCTTAATTAGAAAGAAATAAATGTGCAGATGGATCATTGTTGAGAAAGATTTATTTTGGAACAACCATCGAAGAACATCATTCAATGGCAATTTATGGACCCTGGATCGAAACGACGAGACATAGAATTCATACTTGTAATTAAGATACAGAATTTCATAACATAAAATACAAAAAAAAAATAATAAATAAAAAAAAATCATAACACAAGACACATAAGTAATTATAATCGTTATATTATGGATCAGGGTTCACAGTGCACTATTGAATTGACTCTAATGCATATGTATGTGTATTATGTAGTAATGAGTTTTTTGTATTTTAAGAGTATAAATTATGTACTTTAAACAAATTAGTAATTGTCTTATGTTATTAATTTCCTTGTGTTTTGAAATTATATACTTATGAACACAAATTATGTACCTAAATCAGATTTGAAAAATAAAAAAACTATATAACATTTGTATGTGTCTTTATGTTGTAATTTTTTGTATCATATGTTACGAAATTTTGTACCTTACAAATATAAATTATATACCTCGCCGTTTCAATCTAAGGTGCACAATATAAATAGCCAAAAAATTAAGGATGGCATTAATGTAAAATTAAGTAATCTTTTGTTTTGGGCTTTTTCGTGGCCCAATTTATCTTCTACGACGATATTATCACTCTAACACAAATTGGTCTTACTTTGAAGAGTGTTTAATTTGACACACAATTCAAACTTAAATTGGCCTTACTTTAATTTGAAGAGTGTTTGACAAATAATTCTAATATAAATTGGCCTTACTTTGAAGAGTGTTTGACACATACTTCAAACATAAATTGGCCCAACTAATATGTTGATTAATTTGTAAATCTTGGCTTCCCATCTGATTTGGGCGCCATTTATAACCAGGATACACATAGTATTGTAGATCCTAAATCAAACGATGAGCTACAAAATTTATACTCGTAAGATACAAAATTTCATAACACAAAATACAAAAAGCATGAACATAGATGCATATTACATCACTGATCCAATAAGGCGTGAGTGGGTCAGAAATACACAACTACGAATTTATGCAAACTTGCAAAGAGAGCAAGTCAACCATTTGGAAGAGTATAATTAAGTAGCCAGTTTAACCAATATTTTGATAATTTGGGAGAAAATGAGGGTGACCTTGGAGATTATTGAATTTAAATATGTTTTAAGTAATTTTAGATGTAATTTGTTTTAATTTTGTTAAAATTATGTTTTATGTAATTTCATTTTCAATTAATCTATGTTTAATATTAGTCTTGTTTTAATCGTCTTAACGAGATAATACAATTTATTTTTAATAATATAAAATTTATGTTTAAGTATTTAACAAAATATACAAATATATTAAAACAAAATAAGGACAAAAAAAATTAGAAAATAAAAGCAGAGGAAAGTGAGAAATAAAACAATACACCAAAAATGGCGTAGGATGAATAGTGCAGCGCCATATATGGGATTGCACTATTCATCCTACACTATTTTTTACCAGAATGTCTCGTTGGTTAGAGCTTTCTTGCGCCATTTTTTTATTTCTCATTTTCACGTTTTGGCGGATTGGTTGGAGATGGTGTAAAAGCTTGTGATGTTTTGTAGAATTAGTTGTTAGGGTTGTGTTTTTTAATAATTAAAACGATTCATGCATGATCCTAACCTTGTTTTCCAGACAAATCTCAACCACATGTTCTGAATAAATCATAGCCACATATAATCAACCACATGTTCTGAATAAATCATAGCCACATATAATCTCGTAAACCAAATTGGTCCATTGGGAGAGATATTAGAGATGTGTAAGTAACGTAACTAAATTCAAATTTCACATTTTTTTTTCTCAATAAAAACGAAAATTTTAAATTGAAGCACAAAGAGTCAAACAATTACCTCCACTGAGGCTCAAACCTATTCCCATCATCCATGTACGAGTGTTAACCGAAACACCGGATGCCACGAGACCACAAAGCCTTAGAATGTTTTTATTAAAAATTGGGAAGATATAATGTTAACGTTTGTTCAAATTTTGTCTAAAATACATGTGACATGACTGAATTTGGAAACGTGAATTGAAGAAATTAAATGATGCATTAAAAAAACAAATTAAAGACAATAAATGGACTTCACGTTATCACTGGAGATTGAAAAGATTTTGATTAACTCTTTTTTTTGAAAACTCTGAGATGCATAATGTATCTTTCAGTATTGCAAAGCGCTGACGAGGTATGAAATGACCTAACTTTCTCTCTCTTTTTATTTTTTTTTAAAATTTTTTTTTTATGAGAATGAAAACTCGCCGTCATTAATAAGAGTGTGTATTGCATAAATTTTATTTTTTGGAACTTTTCAAAAAAATATTGACAAAAATCAAACTCGTAACGTACGAAAATAATAATTTACCTTTAATAATTTGGTCATTACTCATCACATATTTTTATTTTTTTAAGAAGACATAACTTTCTTTTTTCTTTTCTTTTTTAATACAATCTCAGTTTTGCTAGATTAAAACTCACATAACCCGCCTATAAAGTTACTATATAAGTAAATTGCTAGTCGGTAGTCGCACAATCACCTCACCTTGTTATATCCTAAGGTTCATGCCAGGGTCGGTCCAAAGGTTTTATAGGCCCCTGGCAAAAAAAAAAAAAAAAAAAGCCTCTATATGAAAAATTTGTTTCCAAATAATCTATTTGTTTACTTATTCTTCTTTTTTCACTTCCGGATGAATGTTTTTAGGTAACATTGTATAAAAAAAAATGATTATAAAATCGATCTTAACAAAAAAAAAACAAAAAAACAAAAAAACAAAAGCAGCTGACACTTATATGAATCAATCAATCTGAATCAGTCAATCGAAAATTTTTAAGTATTTGAGTGATTGGTGTGGCGTAGGCGGGACCGGTGACCCTTATACTCCTGGGCGGCATTAGCGGTGGGTGTGCGACAACGTACGTCTCTTTCAGTCATTGTGAGTTCAGTTCTTGACTTTCAGAAACAATTAACCATATTTTTTTAATATATAATGAGTAATATATATTATATATAATACTCCGTATATCTTATGACCTATGGACCCCCTATAGAGATTGGCCCTACACAGGTGCCCACCGACAAGACCTAACTTTGTACTCCTTGAATCAGGCATGTGGTGTCATTCATTAAACATAGAATGAACAAAATATTGTTTGATAGAAAAACATGCATGGTAGGCGACAAATTTAGGGTTGTTGACTTGCTGGCTTCATCTGTAGCCGCGTCAGTATGTAAGAAAACAATACGTAATCTTAAATTTTACTTCTTTTACCTTTTTTTTTTTTACTTTATGATGTGATAAACAATTATGAGATATTTTTATCATGTGGAACTCATAAAAAATATTTATATCAGGAATTTGTGAAAGTGGGCGGATATAACGTGACAATGCGATTCCAAAGTAGGCTCGAACGCTCAAACTCACCCCATCCATATGGCTGGGAGTGCAACTGTGTACCACTAGACCACAAGGTTCTATTCACTACATACCAAAAAAAAAAAAAAAATCCGGCCTACTTAAACTCATTAATATTAGTAAGTATTTAATTCTCATTACCATTCCGATTTCAATGTTTAATTTGAACCAAATGCACGACCCTAAGTGATATTTAATTCATATATAATCTGATGTGATCGTTCTTGTTAAGAGGCTAATACATGGCCATAAAAGTTAGTTTAAGAGTAGAAGATATTAATTTCAATTTAAATACAGTTGTACAATATTTTATAAAGCCAATGTGAAATTATAATGTCATCCACATTAAGTTTGATATTAGATTCTTGTTCATAAAAAATGTATAATTTGAATAGTGGAGGGGTGTTTGGTTCATAAAATGTGAAATTACCTCTTGAAAGGTAAGGTAAGAATTTAGAAATATAAGATTACCTTATGTGTGGTTTATTTGAATTGTCTGAAATCTTTTTTTTTTTTTTAGTGTAATTCACATTTTCTATGTAATTTGTAAAAGTACTACGCATGATAAATGTTTAATTTATTCGATATGCAATCGATTAGATCGAGGTTTTGGTTTGACCCACAACTATATAAACATTGCTATCAATCTTTTTTTTTGAGAGAAACAACTTAATTCATTAAATCAGATAAAAGGCAATCAACAAGATAAAGAGGAGGAGTATCGAACCACTCCCCGCAACCTGTCAAAGAAACGGCTTCCCGAGCAACAATGTGGGCAGCACGATTCGCAGATCGCTTAACAAAACAGAAGTCTACACCCACTGTCCACAAATATGGAATCTGTTCTTTCAAGAAGAAGAAGAAAAAAATGTATTATTGAAAATGTACATCCAACTTAAATTTGCATGTGATACAATAATGCTGAGCAAACAGCATGACACGTTTCCATCAGACATACATATTACTTATTCTTGGTGAAATATTAATAAAAATGTACAAAGTAATATTTATAAAAATGTATTATACTTTTGGTAAAAAAAATTTACTTTGAGACCGTCTCAAGCAAGACTAATTGTACAAATAATGTTAATATTAATTGTATTTTTTAGTGATGAGAGAAATCTGCCAGTCATTGAGTAAATTAACATTGCCTTGCAGCCTTAGGCTAACATCATCTAGAAAAGGGTTCACTTGCTGGGATGAGGAAGCAAGTGAACCCCTTTCTAGATGATGTAGAAGGTAATGTAAATTTTTATTTTGGAAGTATATAATCCTAAGACAAGTGATGTGAGTGATGAGTATGAAGAAAAATAGGGATATATTAATAAATTAAATTATAGAGAGTCATTGCTTTAAACGTGTAGATTTGACAATATAGTGGAGTTAACAACCAACTGCCTGCCAGCGGCTATAAAAAGGAGAAAAGGAGAAGCATATTTGAGCAAGCTATCTAGGCATTTAGTTATCAATTCCTACATATATATATACCTTGAAGAGTTGAGAGTGAGAGAGAGGAGAGATGAAGGTAGCTGAAGTGCTTCACATGAATGGAGGAATTGGAGACACCAGTTATGCCACCAACTCCCTTCTTCAGGTTAATTATATTATTATATTGCATTCAATTCATTAACATTAATCCCAGGCCTCATGACTCATAAATCTTGTACTATTATATATTGTCAAAAACCACATGGTTTTTTTATGTTAATGTTTTTTGGTTTTGGGTAATGGGCGCAGCGAAAAGTGATACTTATGACGAAGCCAATAACAGACAGAGCCATAACAAACCTCTACACCAGCCTCAACAATCCTAAGACCATTTCCATTGCTGACTTGGGCTGTTCCTCCGGCCCCAACACCTTTCTCGCCGTCTCCGACCTCGTCAAAGCCGTCGATACTGCGCGGAAGAAGCTCCGGCAAAACTCGCCGGAGTTTCACATTTATTTGAATGATCTTCCCAGCAATGACTTCAACACCATTTTCCAGTCGTTGCAGAAACATCAAGAGGAGATAAAGAATGAGTTCGGAGATGGCTCTGGGCCGTGCTTCTTCAATGGAGTTCCTGGTTCATTTTATGAAAGGCTTTTCCCCACTGATAGCCTCCATTTTTTCATTCCTCTTATAGTCTCCATTGGCTATCTCAGGTATATATAACAAAATATTCATCAACCTAGGAAAATGAAAAAACTTATTTAATTCAGTACAATAATATAATTATTGTTGAACTATTTGTTGTGTTTAGGTACCTAAAGGAATAGAAGAGAACAAGGGCAACATTTACATGTCAGCTTCAAGCCCACCTAGTGTGATAAAGGCCTACTACAAGCAATTTGAAAGCGATTTTTCAACCTTTCTCAAATGTCGTTCAGAGGAATTGGTGAAAGGTGGAATGATGGTTCTGACTACTATGGGCAGGAAAAGTGAAGACCCTAGTAGCAAAGATGGGTGTCATATTTGGGATCTCCTAGCCATGACCCTTAATGATCTAGTTGCAAAGGTAGTTAATTTCTCAACACTTGACCAATTATAAAATTTATAGAAATTTTTAAGGTGTTAATTTGTACTAGGTACAATTTTAGACATGTTTAATTGTACCTAATATTATATTAAGAGAACATAACAAATTATTGATAGTACTCAGTAAACCTAAATAACACATAACGAGTACAAATCCTCACCATGATTAACAACACCTTAAAATATATTTGCCAAAACACCTCTAGTGTACTTATGACCATGAGCAATATATACACCTAAAAGTTGCTTTGTTTAATTTCTGCAGGGTTTAGTGGAAGAGGAGAAACTAAATTCATTCAACATTCCAAAGTATACACCATCTCCGACAGAAATAAAGGTCCTAGTTGAGAAGAATGGTGCCTTCACTATTAACTGCTTGGAAGTTTCCCAGATCTATTGGACTGAATTCGACAATGACAATATCAGTAATAATAATGAGAAGAATAATAATGTTGGATACAATGTTGCTAGGTGCGTGAGAGCCGTGGCTGAGCCCATGCTTGTTAGCCACTTTGGTGAAGGAATAATGGAGGATGTGTTTCACAGGAACAGAGAGATCATTGCTGATTCCATGTCCAAAGAGAAGACACAGTTCATTAACGTTGTTGTCTCCTTGATTAGAAAGTAGTTGAATTGAACTACAACATAGTAATATAATAAGGACTGGGTTACTAGTTCAAACCACCAAATAATTTGGTGGGGATTAACATATAAGGGTTAGTAATTAATGGTCAATTTGTTGTTCCTTTTTTTTTTTTTGGGTAGTATTATTTGTGTGAAGTGCTATATATTGTCACTTTCATGTTAGTTGCACTTTCATTGTGTGATTGTGATTTTTGCTAGGCTTGTATTGCAGTGTTTTTTTTTTTTTTTAATGGGCTTGTATTGTACTTGAATTATTGCCATATTTGATACAATAAATTTCTATGGTACTATGGTAAGTTGGTAACTCTTTCACACATTAATGGCAGTATACCTCCTGAGAATAGTGATGGTAATATGAGAGAACTTTCTCTCTAGGTTCCTTTTGTTTCCTTCTGTCTTCTGTTTTTATTTGGTAAGTTTACGGTGCAAACCTAGCCGTTGAGGCGGCGGGTGGCCACCTCCGATGGTGCCAACGACGGCCAATCCGGGCGCAGAACCACCGGACACCCTCATGGAAGAGGGGGAGTCTCACCATCCTTCAGCAAAGAAACAACGCCACATGAAACGATCTTTTGCAGACGCAGTTGCTGACAGTAATATTCCGAACACTGGAGATTCATCGCGGGTAGATTCCAACGAGTGGGCTTTCGAAGACATCGATGTGGAGTCTGACTCAGAGTTGGATGCTAGCGATATGGCAGATGGTCGACCAAGAGTCACCTTCTCCAAAGAGTTACGCAAGGAACTATGTAGTGCATGGAAGATGGCACTGATCATCAAATACTTGGGGAAAAACATTCACGTTAATGTGCTGAACCAACGTTTGCCTACCATGTGGAATCTACAGGGGAAAATCAATTTAATCGACATTGGGTATGGATGTTTTGTCGCCCGGTTTGATAGCAAAGTTGATTACCTCCATGTTCTTTTGGATGGTCCGTGGAAGATATTTGACAATTACCTCGTCACTCAGCGCTGGGAACCGGAGTTCCGCCCTCGAACAGCCAAGTTCTCTAAAATGGCGGTATGGGTCCGACTTCCTGAGCTGCCGATGGAGTATTTTCGGGATGACACTATCCGAGCCATTCTGGAGAACGTAGGGAAACCTCTCAAGCTTGATAGAACAACAACAATTGCAGCGAAGGGACGCTTCGCCAGGGCTGCGGTTGAAATCGATCTAAACAAGCCGCTGGTCTTAGAAGTATGGGTTATGAATTCTGAACAGCTTGTGGAATATGAAGGTTTACATGTTATTTGCTTTAACTGTGGTGTTGTTGGGCATAGAGATCAAACCTGCCCAGAAAATAAACAGACGGGATCTGAGGACCCGATTATGGCTCAGAACAATGATCCAACAACAGAAACCAATGGCGTCCAACATCCGAATTCGACAGCAAATGCAACCCCTGCACAGTACAAGCCCCGGTACGGGAGCTGGATGTTAGTCACAAGAAAACCAAAACCGCCAGTTGGGAATAACAACTTTCGACAGAGTGGTAGGTATAATAACGCCACCGCGAACCAAGGTAACAATCACCGCCACAACAGAAAAGACGACAACGTCGTAGCGACTCAGGGCAACAACCCACGACATACCAGAAAAGAGAAAAATGTTTCAGCGACCCAAGGCAACAACCCTCGCCATTCTAAGAAAGACAGAAACGTCTCCGTTAACCAGAGTAATCACTTCGATGCTCTAACAGACTTGATCGACCAAGACGAGCCTTCCATGAATATCAATACCACGGACAAGAATGGTTCCAAGTCGGGACCAAGAACGGGGTCCAAAGGTAAGTCTTCGATGCCTCATACCACTCCTCAAAACCCCGGTCGACCTCCACAACCGCCCACCGCTACGGTCTCCCTTGAGACTCCGCGCTCGTCTAACACAGGATCGAGAGGCCGAGGGGGAAGGTCTGGTGCCAACCGTGGCAGGGGGAGAGGAGCTGGGAGAGGCAATTCGGTTAATTCTGATATTATTTCCTCTAAAACGCCTGCTGTTCAATGGAACATGCAAACCAACCCTTCGACAGTTTTTCAGTTTGGTGGTAACCAACCGCAGACTGATACGGTAGCAGGGTTTAATCCCAGTCATTTTGTCTTGGGATCCACGTCAAGTTTTACGCCTAGGGAAGGCGGTAACCAAACTTCCCCCGGGTCCGTTGGTTTGACATGAAGATCATCTCCTGGAATTGTAGGGGCATTGTCAATGGGCGTGTTAGGAAGCATGTCAAACAGCTTCTAAACACGTCTAAAGCTGATGCCTTTTGCTTACTTGAAATCCGGTCCGGCAGGGCGGATAAGATGATTGGTTTAGCTTATAATATGGGTTATAATAAACATTTCTTGGTCGATCCCATCGGTTTTGCGGGAGGGCTTCTCTTGTGTTGGAAAGAGGGTCATATTGATCTCGAGGTGATCAATCATAACTCTCAGGCTATCCACACTAGGGTGAGCCGAAGACCGGAGAACTGTTTTATTACTTTTGCTTACATAAGACCTAACCCTCTTGCTAAGTGTAGGTTTTGGGATTTTTGTAAATCCCTTGCGACTACGGCGCAAGGCCCTTGGATGGTCCTGGGCGATTTTAACGATATTGCAGGTAATGACGAACAGTGGGGGAGCAATACAACCAATCCCAATCAACACCAAAGGTTCATTGATGCCTACGGAGACTGTAACCTCCTGGATCCGGGTACAGTGGGGGCAAAGTTCACCTGGCATCGTGTGGTGGGGAACAGAGTAACGCAAATGAGAAGACTGGATAGATTGCTTTGGAACGTGGAGGCCCAGTTAGCTTTCCCTGAAGCTAAAGTGGTGGTGCTGCCTCGGCTCTATTCTGATCACAACCCTATTATGTTCACAGAAGAAGCCGGGGCACCGCCAGGGAGGAACGTGCGACCGATTCGTTTCGAAGCAGCCTGGCTGAACAGGGAAGATTATAAACACATTTGGAGGGAGGCTACAAGAGATGTGACACGGCCTATGGAAGATATCATATCCCGAGTTACCCGGCAAAGCATCCTTTGGAACCGCAATGTGTTTGGTAACATCTTCAAAAGAAAACAGAAGTTGGTGAACACCATTCAGACTATTCAGAACAGGGCCGATTTTGTTTCATCCAGGGAACTTCAAAAACAAGAAAGGCAACTCATTACGAATCTTAATGAAGTCTTAGACCAAGAAGAGGCTTTTTGGTTTCAGAAGTCTAGAATGGATTGGGTCAAGGATGGGGACCGGAACACCCGTTTTTACCACAATGCAGCCATGATTAGGAGGAATAAAAACCGGATCAGATTCCTTAAAATCAATGGGGCCTGGACTGATAACCATAACGCTCTTAGTAATCATATTACTGACTTCTTTACCTCTCTCTTTTGCAGGGTTGAAACTGATGGATCAAGCGAATTAGCACCAGTGGCAAGGGGCAATACTATCACCCCTATACAGGCCACATACCTGACTCGCCGATCCTCCCTTGAAGAAGTGCGAAAAGCTGTCTTTGGTATGAAGAAATACGGGAGCCCGGGACCAGATGGCATACCGGCGGTCTTCTATCAACATTTTTGGGGAGAAGTGGGCCCCTCTCTGACAAGTATGGTCAACCAGGCGTTGGAAACGGGATCGGTTAACAACACTTTGCTGAAGGCGTTTGTGTCCCTCATCCCCAAAAAAGACTCTCCAGAGACAGCAGCTGACTTTAGACCTATCACCCTCTTGAATGTGGCTTTCAAAGTTATTTCGAAAGTCCTTGTCAACAGATTACGGCCGATCATGTGCAAACTCATTGGTCCACACCAGAATAGCTTCCTCCCGGGCCGGTCCACTATGGACAATGTGATTCTGACCCAAGAGGTGGTCCATACCATGTATTCCAAGAAAGGTAAGAAAGGCTTTATGATAGTCAAAGTTGACCTTCATAAAGCTTATGATAGTGTCTCCTGGTCTTTCCTGGAAGACACCTTAATTGCGTTTGGGTTTCCAAGACCTATTATTGACCTCCTTCTCTTCGCTCTCAGCGAAAGCGAGATCTCTATTCTTTGGAATGGAGGTCGCCTACCTCCTTTTAGACCGGGGCGAGGACTCAGACAAGGAGATCCTTTGGCCCCATACCTCTTTAATCTGGTTATGGAACGTCTTGCTTATGACATTCACAGTAGAGTGGTTGCAGGGTTGTGGAAGCCGATTAAGATCTCTAGAGGGGGACAAGCCATCTCCCATCTTTTCTTTGCAGATGATCTTATGCTGTTTGGGGAAGCCACAGAACACCAAGCGGAAGTCATGACTGACTGCCTTAATACCTTTAGTGCAGCGTCAGGGCTCACAGTTAACCTTGCCAAATCCACGACGTTCTGTTCCCCCAATACCAATGTCGGGCTCAAGAACAAGATAAAGGACATAATGAACATACCAGTTGCCACTAGTATGGGATCCTACCTAGGCATGCCCATCCTTCAAAAACGGGTGTCCCGCCACACGTTCGCATCGGTGGTTGATAAAATGCGTAAGAAACTTTCTTCTTGGAAAGCGAGTGCTCTAAGTATGGCAGGCAGGCGTACCCTGGTCCAGGCCTCTCTTGCATCGGTCCCTACTTACTCCATGCAATCGTTGGCGCTCCCGGTTAGTACCTGTAATGATATTGACAGGGTCTGCAGAAACTTCCTATGGGGGCACACAGATAACTCAAAAAAGATTCACACGGTCAATTGGTCTGACGTCTGTCGACCTAAAGAGGTGGGGGGTCTAGGCCTTAGAAAAGCTCGAGACTTCAATTTAGCTTTCCTTACAAAGATGGCCTGGCAAATGTTCACGAATCAAGATAAACTCTGGGTCAAAGCCATGCGTGACAAGTATGTAAAACATGGAGATTTCCTCCAAGCAACAACAGGTTCAAATAGTTCGTGGGGTTGGCGGAGTATCCTTAAAGGTAGGAACGCCCTCACTAGCGGCCTAAAGTGGAAAGTTGGGGATGGCTCGAACATCAATTTCTGGACTGATTGGTGGACCGGGGAAGCTCCACTCGCCTCCAAGGTCAACGATAGAGGTACGACCGATCCAAGTAACACAAATGTGTGCACTTTTATTACACCGCACAGAACTTGGGATATCACGGCCCTTCAAAACTGCCTTCCATCAGCAATGGTCAACGAAATACGAGCGGTTCCCCTGCCAACGGCATCGAATCAGGTAGACTCGCTCACCTGGCCTCATTCTATTTCGGGTCAAGTTTCGGTCTCTTCGGCTTTTGCTTTTGTTTCAGGTCACATTAGAGAAGAAGATTCACATGGCTGGATCTGGAAGATTCCCGCGGTGGAAAGGGTGAAATTACACCTCTGGAAGATCACGGTGAATGCCCTTCTGACTAATGATGAGCGTCGGCGGAGGGGTCTTACTACCATTGCTGTTTGCCCAAGGTGTGAGGCGGAAGACGAGACTCTTGATCATCTGCTTCGGCGTTGCGACTTCGCGAATCATTGCTGGGAGTTGGCTTCTCCGCCGAGACAGTTTTCGTCGAGCTTTCATCTTCCGTTAGTTACATGGCTGGAGGACTCATGCGTCGGCGCTCATCAAGATGGCCGCTGGAAGATCCTTTTCCCCCACGTTTTGTGGAACATCTGGAAAGCAAGGAATCAACTCGTCTTCAACAACGTTTACTCTTCGGCGGAAGATACGGTGAACAAAGCAGCGACGGAAGCGAAGGAGGCGCAACGAATCCTTCTGAAACGGACGGGTCCCCTTCATGCAGCACAGCGCTGGGTGGTTTGGTCGCCACCCCAACCTGGATATATCAAATTGAATACGGACGGCGCGAGAAAAGCGAATTCAGGGTTAGCTAGTGCAGGAGGACTTATTAGAGACAACACTGGGAATTGGTTGGTGGGCTTCACTGCGAATGTTGGTATTACAACTAGCTTCAAAGCAGAATTATGGGGGTTTCGCGAAGGTTTAATCATTGCCAAAAACCGCGGATTCTCGCATATTATTGCCGAATCAGACTCAGAGGCTATGGTGAAAGTGCTTGACAAAGACGACATTGACAACCGCTTTGATCTCACGCTTGTGGCGGACTGTAAGTCGCTACTCCGACAATTCCAGGACTTCAAGATTAATCATGTGTTCCGTGAAGGAAATCAGTGTGCCGACTTCCTGGCTAATATGGGACAGGCGGCAACCTGGGGAACATCTCTTCTGGATCACCCGCCAGACGGGCTTCATGAATTGCTGATACAGGACAAGAGAGGCATCGCCACAAGTCGTAGGCGCTAATTTTTTGGGGACCCAAGGTCCCCTCAACTCACCAAAAAAAAAAATGGCAGTATACCTCCGCCTTTAATTTAATTTGTTTTAAGAAAATACAAAACAAACAAAAAAGGAATATCATGAGTATGTATATGAATGAAAATTAACATCAAAATAACTAACAAAATTCAATGGGTAAAATAAGATATATATCATAGTAATCATATTGCACATTTATAATAACTATAACAAAATTCAATGGGTAAAATAAGATATATATCATAGTAATCATATTGCACAAAATGTCTTATTTTTGTTATAAATATATATATTAAGTGGACATTATTAATATAACAGATGTAACGGTCCATCATTATTATTATCATTATTGTTTCCATTATCACCTTTGTATATTATATGTATGTTGTAGCTTATTTGTACATGGATGATGTTGATCTAATGAAATCATGTCCATTCATAACATTTTGCAAGCTATTTATACAATGTAGATAGCAAACATACATATCATTCAACAATTAATTTCGTGTCTTCTAAATATAATAACATCCATTTGCAAGTGTTATAGATTAAGTTTTCCCTATAATGTGTACCATAGTCCATATTACAAGGTAGACCATTGATATATAAAATTATTATTAGTATACTAAATATTTATTTTTAATATACCTAAAAATGGACTTTAAATATACTAAAAATACCAATTTTTATTTTTTTTTTTGTAAATTCACATGGTCTTTCGATCTCCGGAATTCTTCCCCATAAACACAACTCACTTGCCACTTGAGCTACCCCATTGGGTTATTGCAATGTTAACTATAATTATTATATAAGTTGTTGTCTTCCCTGACAAACTATTTTGTGGACCACGGTTCAAAACAACGTCGTTGAAATTTATGAGTTAAAATAATGTACATTATGAGTTATAAAAATGTATGTTACAGTGGGTCGCGTGAAAAATAAAATATGCGAAACGACGTCGTTTTTGGACCGTGATCTACACAGTTATGTGGACCACGGTCCACGCAATAACTATTGGGCTTCCCTGAACCAGATCTTCAAGTTTGGGCCTGGCTTACCTCCTATTACGTAGTCCCTAGTCTTCATCGGCCAATCTCTAACAACTGAGCCCATTGGAAATAATTGGAATTTGGAATAGCGCCTCTCCTAATTATTCCATTAACATTATTTAATTTTAATTAATTTAACAGTTTAAACACCAACAACAATTTCTTGAAGAAATTACATTCTGAATTTCAACCTGCCAGTCAGTAGTTAGTAAATTATAATATTATTATTAGCCATGTTTAAATTAAATGTAGTCTAAATTTCATTCTTTAACATTAAGCTATTTTATTTAATATGAAAACTTGAAATGTAAAATCTTTGATTCAATCCATGTTAACCAAATTTCAAACACAAAATAGTTAAGTTTAAATGACATATATATTTAGAATTGCATGAGCAAGCCCTGCTAACACCAGGCCGGTCCAATTAAGGGGCAAAGTTCTGACCATATTGGTTTCTCCATACAAGGGGGGATTGAACTCCCGACCTCCTCTTAAAGGGCAAGAGTGTCGAGCCACTCACTCCAACCAAGCTGGTTAATCACATCCTAGTATTTACATCTATCACTAAAAATTCAAAATAAAAATAAATTAAAATTTTTGTAATTAGGGTGTAATCGGTTTAGGAATATACAATTTTCCTCTTTCAAGACTCACATGCTGCCTTCCCTATTTTAGCCTTTCTTGTATCTAAATTACAAATTTTTCTTTTTTTAAACAAAATGGGGACTATCTACCCTTGCTTACCACCCTTCTAACTTTAAGTATGTCCCTCTTATCGTCAATGTAAGCCTTATTCATTTATTGTGACGCTTTGCTCGTATTATTCCAACCAACTTAAACTTTTAATTGAGATGAATGAATTTAAATTACAATTAAAATACATTCTCTTTCTAAAAATTCCCACCCTCTCTATCTCTTAATTTACCCTTATCCGTTACAGAAAGGTTAAAAATTGTAGTCCTTTTGCTGTTCCCCTCCTTGACTCAAGTCTCCCTGAAATTACTCCTTTCATAATTCTAACCTCAACATTTATACTGTATTCTTTATTTTTATTTTTCTAAAAAAGGTCTTTTCTTGGCTCTGATTCTATCTTTTCTTGTGAATAGTTGCCTTCATTTTTCGCTTCCTTCTCCTACTGTTTGTTTTTATTCCTTTTTTACATCAACTGTTTTGCCGTTTGCTTGACTTGTATGCTTTTTCATTGAGTATTCTTTTCTTTGATTCTTCAACCCATATCAGATTCCCCCAGAGTTTTCGATTTTCTTTATTTCCTTTTTCTTTTTTCTTTTTTTGTTTGCATAGCACTCTCTGTCTTCACCCTACCGCCCACATGCCTGGTTATTGAGTTTGTCTGATCTGGATCCAATCGCGAGAATATATTTTTGTTCTTTTTTTTTTCTTTGTTCCCATCAAAATTTGGGTGTTTTCGAGCGAGCTTGAGCAGCACCGACTAGGAGGAGGAGGAGAGGGAGGTGAGTTTCGTTGACTTTCATTCTTGGGCAGCTTGCAAGATTTATATTGGTTTACCCTATTAGACTGTAATCTGAAGTGGTTGTTCATCAGTTTTGGGCAAGTATTTGAAATTATTGAATTTTGAGGAAATATATGGAGTGGGGTTGTGTTTAATTTTGGAATATGGAAATATTTCATTGCTGGGTGGATTGCTGTTAGGGAAAGTTGTGAACTTTTGATGATTGAGTTGGGTTTGAGAGTATAGTGTAAAGTGTGTGGTTGCCTTGAGTACTCCTGAGGCATGGCAGGGTTTGAGGTTTTGAAATATGCCCATAGCCCTGTGCATAAGGCTATAATCTTGAAAGATTATGCCAGTCTCAGGAGGATAATTGCAGGCCTGCCAAGGCTTTGTGACCCTGCTGAAATTAATTCTGAATCGACTTCGGTTGCCGAGGAAAGTAAGGCCGATGCTATTTCAGCTGTGATTGACCGTCGTGATGTTCCTAATCGGGACACGCCTCTTCACTTGGCTGTCAAGCTTGGTGATGAAACGGCCACCGAAATGCTTATGCTTGCCGGGGCGGATTGGAGCTTGCAGAATGAGCAGGGGTGGAGTGCACTGCAGGAGGCGATTTGTAGCAGGGAGGAGGGGGTTGCGAAGATTATTGTTAGGCACTACCAGCCTTTGGCTTGGGCCAAATGGTGCAGAAGGTTGCCCCGGTTGATTGGGACGATGAGAAGGATGAGAGACTTTTACATGGAAATCACATTTCATTTTGAGAGCTCTGTTATCCCTTTCATTTCCAGGATTGCGCCCTCCGACACTTACAAAATCTGGAAGAGGGGTGCAAATTTGAGGGCGGACATGACTTTGGCTGGTTTTGATGGCTTTAGAATTCAGCGTTCTGATCAGAGCGTTCTCTTCCTCGGTGATGGCTCTGAAGACGGGAAATTTCCTCCTGGCTCACTGTGCATGGTGTCACACAAAGATAAGGAAATTATGAATGCATTGGACGGTGCTGGTGCTCCAGCAACCGAGGCTGAAGTGCAGCATGAAGTGGTTGCAATGTCTCAAACAAACATTTTCAGGCCCGGAATTGATGTCACTCAAGCAGTTCTGCTACCTCAAATGACATGGAGGCGGCAAGAAAAAACGGAAATGGTGGGCCCTTGGAAGGCAAAAGTATATGATATGCACAATGTGGTTGTGAGCATTAAATCAAGAAGAGTTCCAGGAGCTATGACAGATGATGAATTCTTCAATTCGTGCAATGAAAATGAAGCTGAGAGTGAGGATCTTGATGAGATTTTGACAGAGGATGAAAGAAAACAACTCGAGGCTGCTCTTAAGTTGGACTCAACAGACCTAGGCATTGAGAATGGTGATCCAACCATTGCACACCGTCATAGTTGTTATGAGCAAAGGGATATTCACATCGAGGAGATAAATGGCTGTAGAAATGGTGAGAATGTGCAGGAGAAGAAAAGATGGTTTAATGGCTGGAGGAAACGGGACAATAAACTTGAAGGAGATAAAAAGGTTATCCCACCTAGAAATTCTATCAGTGTAGAAGAGAAGGTTAATGATTGCGTTGACAGTTCTTCACCCCCTAGTGACTCAAAGCCAGGAAGGCATTCTATGGATGTTAGCTTGAAGAGGGATCACGCGAGAGCTTCTTCATCTGCCAACGCTGAGAGTTCAAACCGCCGCAAAGATGGAACCCGGGAGAGTGAGTATAAGAAAGGATTGAGGCCTGTTCTATGGCTTGCCCCAGATTTCCCTTTGAGAACTGAAGAGCTGTTGCCACTTCTTGACATTCTTGCTAACAAAGTTAAGGCTATCCGGAGACTGAGAGAATTGCTCACAACAAAACTTCCAAAAGGAACCTTTCCGGTTAAGGTGTGATATCTATACTTGAACCTATGCACTAGTGTAACTTAGATATTTAATATTTGTGTAGGCTTTATTCGCTTTGACCTTTGCTTTTATTTATGTGATAAGTTGATGCATGGAATGGACAAAAAGCACCCCAACATTGAGATTTAGGTTTGCATACACTTTTCACAAAATTAACTTCGTTCTGTATACTCTTCCTTTATCACTTCATTGTCACCCTTTCGCTTGAGTCCACTCACAAAGCTAAGGTCAGTGCTTTCATTTGTGTGCCTGGAACTCTTATAATCTAATTTCATGGTGGCCATATGCCCAAATAGTTGTATATCTATGAACTTGTATGGATGCTGAGGTGTCAGTAGCAAGAAACAGAAAACCCTAAAATTAGGATTTAGGGAGATAGATGGAACAGTACCGTAGGAGAGACTAAGAAGGTTGATGCAAAGCATGATGGGATGAAGCTGCAATTTTAAATAGTTTGGTGTATTTACTCCGTGTTCTTAAATCTGTCATGAAGATCATGCCATCCATGTATTAGTTTTTCTACACTAAGCGTTTATAGTGTTTCGTATAGGGGTGTAATAAAGTAAATTGGTTTATTCCAAATGTGGTGGTCGGTGGACACGTAAGAACCATTATATCAAACTTGTATAGTTGTATCACTATCCCACCATTATATGACTTGCTTCGAAAAAGTTTCATCCAGTGCCCCTGCTGATCCAAGCCATCAAAAATTTTCACCATCTTTAGATTTATAATACTATATACTCCATTATGCAAACAAGAAGAGCATAAAGTCGCTCTGTTGTTTGTTAAATAGCATCACTGCAAATTTAATTTAATGCCCTATATGAGCGCATACTAGATCTGGAAAATGCACCTGCATCATTTTCTCCTTCCAAACTTCTTGGAAGATGAGGGGGCAACCCTAGCCAAGTTGGTCAGGTTGTTGGCTTGGTAACTACAAAGTCCCAAGTTCAACTCTCAGTGGGAGCGACATATTGGCCTTCTTGGTTTGAGCTGGTTAGCTATTAGAAAGTGGAAACCTAGGCTGGTTTACCTCCTTGTGGTCATCTGCGATCTAGGGTTACAAGGCGGGGTTTACTCCGTGCACACCCTCGGGTAGTGACTGCGGGTTTCCTCGTCATCCAAAAAAAAAAGTTTATGGAAGATGAGCATTCGTTGTATTACATTGCAAGATTTATAAAGTAAAGGGTACTAAGCCCGGTATTGCTGCATTTTCAGTTATTCTTGTATTGATGATATGCGTTGTTTCAGGTTGCTATTCCAGTGGTTCCTACGATCAGAGTGCTGGTTACTTTCACTAAGTTTGAAGAATTGCAGCCACTGGACGAGTTTCAAACTCCTCCATCAAGTCCAACCGCTCCAGGCATGGAAAGCCCGACTGTGGTGCAGCCATCCACGTCTTGGTTTCAGTGGATAAAAGCCCCGTATCAGCGTCCTAGTTCATCCACCGGGAGTTCGAGCTGCAAGATTGAGAATATTCAAGATCCCTTTGCAGTCCCTCCGGAATACACGTGGATCACAGCAGAAGCAAAGAAAAAGAAACTGCAGGAGAAGTTGAAGAAAGGGAAGAGCAGGAAACAGTAGTAGGCGTTTAACCGATTCACCCCCGATGAAAGGGTGAAGTATTTTAGTTTGGTAAAAGGAATTTGATGATGTATACTGGCAGAGAGGTGTTGGTTCTCCTCCCTCGATACCATTGTTCTTTATTCAAATTGCTGCTGCATCTTTTTCTTAGCCAAAAAAAAAAAAATTGGAAGGGGGTATACGACATAAAAGTACATTCATCCAAATGTTTGAAGCTGATATTTAGCAGTTGCTCAACTGTTATGTAATTCATCATGTTTGCTTTTCTTTGAGATCAGATCAGTAGTAGCAGGTTTGATGATAGTTCATTGATGCAATCTTTCTCTGTTTATCATTACCCTTTCCTACCATTTGATCTATTCATTTGTTGATTTAAGTATATGACTTGAGTGATTATAGCATGAATGTGATTTTATGCTTTTACAGTATACATATTTTTGTTTGAGGTCACTAATATTAGTTTAATTGTATTTGGTTCTGATTAATTTGCAATCGTATAAAATCAGTTTGAATTTCTTTGATTATCTTTTCGGGGTTAATCATTTAAGTGCGTTTGACAATCAACTGATAGCTAATTGAGTTAGCTAATACGGAGTAGTTAATAGCTGATTATGTTAGCTGGTTGGTTCGATCAATTAATTGTATTAGAGCATCCATATCAATGGATCTTTTGGGGTTTTTAGAACAGTGTATGATGATTTGGAAGAGTGAGAAGGTAAGAGAGAGAAGAATTAGGTTCTTCTGCAAATATGGGTTATTGGAACAGTGTAAATAAACATAAAAGAAACGAAATTACGCGCGTTTTGGGCACCACAACGCCCAGCGGTCCATCTGATATTTCCTTTTTAATTGTCCTTTGAGTCAGGCCATCATTAATGCAGTCACTTTTTGCTTTGTTTTTATTTTTCTTTCATTTTGTTTTTACTCCCTCTCTCTCCTAGGTGTAACATAAATTACCGTGAAGCTCCTTGGCTGATGGTGATGCTCTTAGCATGTTAAAGAAAAGTGTTTGATAAATTAGTTGTTTACTTTTAATTGATTGTATATAAATTGACCTATTGTTTGGTGATCAGCTGATAGCTGATTGACTTAGCTCATAGTTAATAGCTTATTGTGTTAGTTGGTTTGACCAATCAATTCTATTAGCTGGTTCTAGAAAAATGTTTGATAAATTATATGTTTACTTTTAGTTGGTTGTATGTGAAATGACCTATTGTGTTAATTTCTTAATTCTTTAATTACATTTATAATAATTATTACTCTTTCCGTATCATTTTATGTGTCTGGTTCGTTTAACGAACTGAAGTGATTTTTAATTCGATTTTTCATAATATTAAATTTAGTATTAATATACAAGATTTATATATTTAGAAACTATACTAAAAATACTATTAAACACACAAAATTAAATTTAAAAATAAGTAAAAAATAAACAAGAAAAAAGAGTTTGTTTGACCAATCAATAGTGAGTAGGACAGATAAAATGAACATAAATTATTATTATTTTTTGAAAGGGGGAGTATTATTATTAAATCAGTTGAAAGTCCTGCCACCCGTACTTTTTTTTTTTGAAAACCCTGCCACCCGTACTCAAACCCACAGCCCATTTGTAAACCAAATCCCTACCTATTTTCTCTATACCAACTCAGACGCGAAGAGGAGAAGAGGAGCAGTGGAGGAGGCAAGAATCGGAGGGGCGAGAAGCGGTAGGCAAGAAAAAATGGCGCGAATCAGATGTCAGTGAAGATGAAGATGGCTCGGTTAGTCGTTTCCATTTGTTGTTGTTGTTGTGAATTAAAAAATATAGTTTGTTTGTTTGTTGTTGTGTATTCTGAGTCTTGAAGATGTAGATGACTTCTGTTCAATTTACTAGTCTTGAAGAAGAAGATGAAAAAAAATTATACTTTTTGTTCAATTTAATGCACATTTTATAGTTTAAAGCCAACTGTATAAAGACTAGTATGTTTCTTTGGTTAATCATAAGCTAACATTTTGGAGCTAGATTTGTTGCAAGAAGAGTTGCTATTAACGTCACGAGGTTCAAGTTTGCACAGAGGGCATTGTGTAGTAATGCAGGTGCAGAGCTACCTGGTTCTAACCGTGATCAAATTGTCAAGGTAATTTCTTTACTCTATTTAAATAACATGCCACTTTATGATCTAGTCCTAGACTAGAATGTATTGCTTCATCTGCAAAAAAAGTAGAAGGGAAGTCAAACTGAAACCAGTCCAAAAAAGAAAAGAAAAAAAAATCCATAAGAGGAAAAAGAAAAACTGAAAAGTGACTCAGTGACTAAAGTTGATCAATTAGTTTTGACCTCTTCTAATTTCAGAATAGTTTTCAAATTTGTGTTCTTGGTCTATGATGTAGGAACCTCTGAACAAGCATGAATTGATTGATAATTCCGAACAATATGATATTGCTATTGTTGGAGGAGGCATGGTTGGCATGGCCTTAGCTTGTTCGCTAGGTGATGTTTTTCTCTCTCTGACTCCCTTAAGAAGTATACAGTGATTCTCTTCTATATTTAGGTATTTATTATTCCATCCATATAAGTTCACCAGCATCTCTCACCAACCAAATGTGATTCTGTAATGCGTATCAGGCAGCCAAGTTTTAGTTTTGAATCCCTGTGGCATGCATTATTCAACATGGATAATCTGATGTTGGCATTGTTATTATTATTATTATTATTATATATTTTTTTTTTTCTTTCTTCACTGAGCATAAAACTCTAAAGCACATAGATCTTGAAGAATAAAGAGTTTTCAAGATCACCTAAAATCTTTCCACTAAAGAAATATGGATTGTGATTGGCTGTGATGTTCCTTTAATTATGTAATTCAAAAAACCTTCACTTTATTTCCAATATATCAGTAAATTTGTCTAAGATTTTAAAATATGCTTGCAGCAAGCACGCCATTGACAAGGCAGCTAAATGTGGCTATAATTGATAGCAATCCTGCATTACAGAATGCTGATTTGTTGAAAAAGGAAGGTCCCCCTGATCCAAGAGTCAGTACAGTCACACCTGCAACTATATCCTTTTACAGAGGTATTACTATACTTTTGGATAGCCATTCCGAGGTGTGTGTTGAGTGGGTGGGTGGGGGGCTAGTATTAGCTATTCTTTAATTCTCAGGAATAGCTATGTTTTCCCAATACCAAATATGCCCACACACATTAATAGTTTAGTGGGGAGAATTGCCCTCACTCAATTTTGAATAATTGTACTATATTATGTATAATTATAACATATTCTATTATTTACTCCATAATTTATATTAGTATTCCCTTACTCAATTTTAAAATTTTCTCTTCTCTCTAGGAAACTGTTTTAATTGTTGCCATAGATGTAATTGATTGCAGATATGGATGTATGATTGTATGGTATTATTTACCCCATTTTTATATTAGTTTTCCCCCATTCAACTTTAACTTTTTTTTTTAATTAGTAAATGTGCCTCTCAATTATTCAAAACCCGGAATCTGTCTCTACGTGTGGGCGGTGGGGGCAATGCTGGTAGAGCTTGTTAGTTTTGGCTAGCAAACTATAACTTGCATAAGGTCATTTCTGCTCTTAAGGAAACAGTTTTAATTTTTACCATAAAAGTGAACTGTTGTTCATTGTAGATATGGGTGCGTGGCAACATGTCCAACAACATCGGCATGCTTTTTTTGATAAGATGCAGGTAAGCAATGCCCTTGTTTCCTTAATAATCCATTTAAGTTTTGTCAGAGAACTTGTAAACTCTACTATAAAAGTATGAATCTTATTTTTACAGATATATATGTTATCATCTCTGCCATTCTTATCAGATTTATATCCTGTTGTCTCATAGGAACTTTGGAGGTTTTTCTTGTTGTTTCATGTATCTTCACTTGAGTTCTTTTCTTTTCCACCTTCTGTGAAGGGCTATCTTCCTAATGCTTTAGATTCCGAACCTTGTAGGTCTGGGATTACACAGGTCTGGGATATACAAGGTACAGTGCAAGAGATATTGGTAAAGAAGTTTTAGGGTAAGTGCATCTTTTGGTTTAGAGACCATTCTTGTTTCTGTTATTATGGAGTTCTTATTCATAGATATTTGGACATTCAATTTAGGTGTGTTGTGGAGAATAAAGTGCTACATGGATCTCTATTATCATCCATTCAGGTATTAAAAGGTTATTCACCATGTTTATATTGTTTAAATGAACCACCTCTAAGCCTTATTGGTGAAATTATAAAGGTTTTGCTTGGATTTTTTTTGGGAAGTTATTGGTTACTCCCAGCACACTACGTTTGCGTCATGCTCCATATTTACCCTCACCATTCCTTTCCACCCACCTTATCTTTTTGGTTTTGCTTGGATTTTCTTTTTCTTTGCATGAGCCTTTATCCGCTGTAGACCTTAGTTGGATAAGTAGAAAACTTCCTGTTTCCTGCATTATGCGTCATGTTTTGTATGTTTTTAATCTAGACTAGGTGATTACACACTGGTAATTCCTGACTCTGGAGAATTTGGCAGAGCATGGATTTTAAGAAGAGAATATACCCTACCAAGTTAAGCTCAATGACCGTAAATTCAAGTAGTCCATTGACAACTTCCGCTGGCACAGCATCACAACCTTGTGGAGGTGCTGCTCGATTGGAGTTGAGCAATGGCGATAGTTTGTATGCAAAGCTGGTGGTAAATCTCAAGTTTATTAAATGTAGAAGCACAAAGAAATTTCTTCTATTGATATATTAATAGTTCAGTTCGGTGTTTCAGCTGTTTCACAGCCGTGCTGTTTGTCACAGGTTGGAGCTGATGGGTCAAAATCACGTGTTAGGGAGTTAGCGGGAATTGAGACAACCGGATGGAAATATTCCCAGAGTGCAATCATCTGTACAGTAGAACATGCAGAGCAGAACCACTGTGCTTGGCAGAGATTTTTACCTAATGGTCCAATTGCACTTTTGCCCATCGGTGATAATTTCAGCAACATCGTATGGACCATGGACCCGAAAGAATCATCCGAGCGCATATCAGCGAGCGAGAATGACTTTGTGAACATGGTGAATCATGCATTGGATCAAGGGTATGGCCCTCGTCCCAAATCACAACCATTTGGCAGTGCTGGTTTGCTTTCTTGGCTCAGACCAGGCATCACATCATCAGCCAATGAGCGTTTTGAAGTTCCACCCAGAGTTATAAAATTATCTTCTGCCAGAATGGTCTTCCCATTGTCCTTAATGCACGCCAACAGTTATGCATCAAAACGTGTGGTCCTTATTGGCGACGCAGCACACACTGTTCATCCCCTGGCTGGTCAAGGAGTTAATATGGGCTTTGGCGATGCAATTGCTCTTTCAAAAGTCATCGCTGAAGGTGTTGCAGTAGGATCTGACATTGGGGAGGTATGCCCGTAATTATTTCTTTCCTTGAATAATCTTTTCCTGCATTGGGAACTCCCTAGAATTTCCTGCAAGACGTTCTATTAACATAGAAAATGTGTAAAAGATTGTGTCTCGACTTAATTTTCCACTAGTTTCATTCATATATGTTGAACGTATCCATAACCTATAACGATGGACTATGCTACCTATATCTTTATGTATATAAACGAGGCATCATGCACATGGCTTTGATACAGATATATATATATATGAATTCCTATATAACAATATTCTTGGTGCAAAGCAGAAGACAAAAGTGCAATCCACTTTAAAATGAGCTCTTGCAATTTGTGTTTCGGGCATTACACACATTCTGCCTGCTTATTTTCGTTCCCGTTATGCATGTACTGATCAAAAGGCTTTCCTGAAACAGGTTTCTGTGTTGAAGAAATACGAATCCGAGAGGAAACCTGCAAACATTGCAATGATGGCCGTTCTCGATGGTTTCCAGAAGGCATATTCTGTTGATTTCATGCCTGTGAATCTACTGCGGGCTGCTGCATTCCAGGCTGCGCACTATGTATCGCCACTGAAACGAAATATCATCTCTTTTGCTTCAGGTGAACACAAGATTCCACTGTTCACATGATCTGTACGGTAGATTTTAGAGATATTTTGTGGAATTTGGTTTAAGTTACTGCCCACTATCATATTTTGGAAGGATTGTGAATGATGATTTAAAATTAGTGATAAAGTTCAAAACTTGTAATTATTACTATTATTATTACAAAAAATATTTATTTTAATTTACCCAATCCACCAGGGAGCAATATGATAAGTGTCCAGTGTGGGATTTAATCTTAAAAAATTATTATTTGTCCAATTACATTCATATATGTTTGTGTGGGAGCAATATGTGAGTGCTTTCTCCGAGGAGGTTGACAATTTAAAAGAGACTCCTATTCCTGGGGGAGGGAAAAGCGTAAGTTTGTGGAAAAGATAGTTACGTATGTCATAATTGAGTGCGTGTTATACCAACATAGTATATACATATTTAGTTTATAATTCAATCTGAACACTGGAGCAATTAGCAAAAGCAACACTGGCAATGGTATAACATTCTCTCAATGAGTGTATGTTATACCATTATCTATTTCCAATTTTGAAATCATTTTTAATTCCAAGCTTCAAAATTAATCATTTTCATGCTTCAAGATTAATCGGCGCCTAGGCGCTGGGCGCCCCCAGGTGCACCTAACGACGAGTAGAAATTCCTATACCCAAAAGAGGGGTCTATAATTTAGCAAAGGGATTAATCACGGTAGAAATTCTGGAACCACATTAATCACCCTAAACCCTACACCAACAAAAAATATAAAATATCTATTACGGAGTACTATTCAGGAGTTGTTTTCAGCGATATGAAAGGGGAAGCATTATTGTGTATACTATCAAATAATGTATTTTTAGTATATTAAAAAATGTATTATTGTATTCAGGAAAAATACATTATTTGAATATTGAAAATATATTTTTTGTGTAATGTACATTCATTACACGAATAATGTGTTTTTAGTATATTAAAAATGTAGTTTAACATATTGGGCTGGTGGAAGAGTCCTGACAAGGGTTTCACACTCTCTGCATTGACCACCACTTATTATTTGAGCCAAATAAGTGCCTTAGAGCAAATTATTGTGTGGATCATGATTCACATAGCTGTATAGACCATGAATGCAATATACATTGTTAATATATTAAAAGTACATTATTTGTATACTGAATATACATTATTTGATAATATATAAAATCATGTGCTTTCAAATAATATACTTTTAATATATTAAAATATACATTGTACTTATGGTTCACATAAATGTGTGGACCATTGTCCGTGCAATAATGATTTGTTATGCACTTAGAGCTTTAGTAAAATGAAAAGGTTTAGAAGTTGAGTAAAATCAAAATATTATTTAATTTTAAAAATTTAAAACCAATAATATTTTAAAATTTTAATAAAGAAATAAATAAATTTGTTTAAAAAATAAAATAAAAATGACTCGTGCCAACACCACAAAGGTTTAACCTACTAAACAAGTCAAATTGGACTTAATTAAACAATTTTACAGATTTAAGAGACTTGAATGAAACTTTTTTTATTTAGGGGACCTAATTACATTATCCAATTGACTTTATAGGAGGTTTTTTTTTTGAAAAAAAACTTTATAGGAGGTTAATTTGACAATTTTTTCTTAATTAGAGATTTAGAGGCCATGAAAGTCCATTGTCTATCTGTCATATATCCAAAAAAAAAAAAAAACTCTTACCGCTGGGCGCGGGTCGGGCGAGCACGAAACGAACGGCTGTAAACATAACTCCCGCCAGCCGTCAGCTCACTATGCCCAACTAACTCTCAGCCCAACGTTTTAGCTGCTATTCGCTCCTCCACGTGTCTTTTCAACAGCCATAACCCACTCGGGTGTGTACATTGTGTCACAAACAACGAATATACACTGCTGCGATCCTCTCCACACCCCGCTTACTCACAGATCTTCACGCTCTCAAATTCAATTCAAATTTCTACATACTTTTCATTTCAGTTCTTATCTCTAGATTTTTGGTAGCAATACCTGAATCGTTGATTCCGCAACAATGGACGCAGCTTCGCAGCTCGTCTTCTGCGGAATCGATCCTATGCGTTGCACCTCTCTGCCGTCTCGTACTGTTTCCGTTCCCTTTTTGAAGGCTGCCAGCAACCGCCGGTCGTTTCCGAGGATTCGGAGACGGAACGCCGTCGTGCGTGCCATTGCAACTGAGCCTAAGCCGTCTGACACCAAGCCTTCTCCGTCCAACACGTCGTCGTCTCGGCCGGTCAACGGATTCCCCAAGCCAGTAAATGGAGTCTCTACAGTAAGTTTCTAGTACCTTTCAATCATTTTTTGTAAGGAGTATTTATTTTGCTTTACTTCATAACTGGTATAATGTAAATTTTCCTGAATTTCTGCATTAACAGATGGATAAAAATTGGGGTTCCCTGGAAAATCTAGTTAAAATGAACTGTATACTCGGTGATTTCCTTTTCTGGTTAAAATTATATGTAGTATTTCTGAATTTCTGCATGTTCTTATGTTTTGTAGCAATTGTATGTGATGGAGGTGCTTGTTCGTCTAGCAATCATGTACTTTTACTCTAGAATTAGTGATGCTGCTCTAGTGAAGTCTATAGCAAGTGCTCAAAACAAACGCACACACATCTATATATTATATACCGAGTGTTTGTTTTATATTACCTGCATTAGTATGTATTGTACCTATTCATGTATCTATGTTCTAAATATTCATATGTTTAGAGCAGTAATGTGCCTGTTTATGTCTTAGTTTATTGCTTATGGTATGAGGTTGGGGATGACAGAGAATGCAGGATGTATCACAAGAGATCAAGAGAGTAAGGGCACAAATGGAAGAAAATGAGCAAGTAGCCATATTAATGAGGGGGCTACGAGGTCAAAATCTGAAGGATTCTCAGTTTGCAGATAACAATATTAAGCTTCGCCTAGTTGAGGTATGCGTGTAACACCTTTTATTAAGATTCTCACTGTTGGTATGTTTTTTTGTTGTGAAAGCTCTCAGATGAGGCAGACCTCTATTTTAGTATAGTGTGAAACACTCTAACAGCAGTGTATACGGCTTAACTATCATGTATACCTATACTTCTGGTTTCAAGAGTGAACCGTTAACTGACTCTTGTAAAGGAATTCCAGTTTTATACATGATTCAGTTATGCTTTGACCATTATATGTTGCTAGCCATCATAAAGTTATGCATGGGCATTTACAAGCTCTCGTAGTAGCAGAGAAAGTTTCTTAACAAGGCAGAGAAGTCACAAAGATTATAAACTACTAAAAATTTTAGGTTATGTTTTTTATTGGATGCATATTTTTTGTTAGCCTCTTTGCCCAATGATCTTTAACCTGCTTTAAGGTTGATTATGCGTGGGCTATCGAGTTAATAACCCAACTTCTACACATCACTGAACTTTTCAGTTTGGGACCACTATCCATAATTCCATATTTAAGCAAATTGTCAACACTATACTATTCATAGTTTCATACATACAGTTAGAAGTAGGACCACTAGTACTATGAGGTTTGAACTTTAGAATATTTTCCATGAGGCAGTGAAAATTATCAGATTACTTAGTAACTAAAAGGGAAGAAAAAGTGAATCCTGATGTTCCCTTTATAGAAAAGGGTTAACAAAATGAAAGTTTGCTGATTATCAACAGAAGCTAAGTGATTGTTGCCTTCCTTTCTGTTTACTTCTAGAGTACATGATTTCCTCTGGCTAAAAGTTTTATTCTTACATATGTGCTGTGTTCGATTTCTTAAGGTTGATGAGAGCAGTGAGTTCCTGCCTTTAGTATATGAGCCTGCTAGCATTGCTGCATATTGGGGGAAAAGGCCAAATGCTGTTGCAACACGTATTGTGCAATTATTGTCTGTTGCTGGAGGTTTTCTTTCACGCATTGCCTCAGATGTAATAAACAAAAAAGTTAAAGAGGTGAGCCTTCAGCATCACACTTTTACCTATTATGCTACTTTTTATGTTCACTGACCAGCCGAGGAAAATAGTGCTAAAAGTTGTTTTTATTTTTATGCATGTAGTTGATACATAGGAACCAGAATCCTAAGGCCCTTAGGCACTTCTTTATGATATCCTGGAGACCATTTACTTGAGAGTTTCAAGCAGGCAAGTCCCCAAATTGTGCCATAATTGGGAGCTTAGCCTAGCTTGGGGCTTTTCTAAGGCTATTTTTACTTGGCAGTGTCTGCATGTGTACATAGGCATGGCCTCTTTTTCTATTTACTGATCAGGGGATTCCCCATTTTGTTATATGTAACTCATTGATACATCTTTCTAGTTTTATTAATTAAACATTTTTTCCCTATAAATGGTAAATGTGCACAAAGTGGGCGAAAAATAAATATCATATACAACAGGTAAGAAGGTTTCACATATACTAGCTACTGATAAAAATCAAGCAAAATGATAGTGATTGTGGTGTAGTAGCACTGTAGTTAACTAATTTTAATATATAGTCTAGATACTTATGATTGATAGACTGGACCCTATTCTTTGACATGGTTATGTTTTTTACTTCATTGCTTGTATTACCTTCAGAGTGAGCTTAAAATGATGATCTACATCTACTTGTTGGTCTACATTTGTAGTTTTTTTTTCAATGAAGCAAACACATAAAAATTCTGTCAGCAATTTTCAGTAAATTCTTCATTATTTTCTTTTTGCATATCTTATGTCAAAAAAGGGGGAATGCACATTTTCTTAAAACAGTTCCTCAAAAACTATTCTATGCCTTTTGCATATCCTATAACCTTTTGATCTTTATCTTACCACTAGAATGAGGTTGCCCGAGCTATTGAACTGAGGGAGATTGTAACGTCCCTGGGTCCAGCGTATATTAAACTAGGGCAGGCATTAAGCATTCGACCTGATATACTATCACCAGTTGCAATGGTTGAGCTGCAAAAGCTTTGTGACAAGGTAAGGCTGAAGCTCCTTATTTACTACCAACAAAAATTCTTTTTCCTCTGAAGTTCCCCTGTGCTTCAATTTGCATACTATTAGTTAAATTCACTGAATTCTGTTCTCGGTAATGGCTTATGGATTTTTTATTTTTATCTTTTAGAAAAAGATGGACTGAATTAGAAGTGATACGATTTGATAAGCTGGAGTCTCTGATAAATTCACAGCTTTTATTTGCATTAATGAGTAAATGGATTTCGTAGGTATTTGCATGCTGTCAACATCTTTGGGCTTTCCACACTGGAAGGATAAGTATTGGGTGGGCATGTATACACCAATGTATAGAGGGCATGTCTTTATAGGTTCTTGAACTATATAGCATTTATCCATATCTGACAGAAACCTGTTAATGTCCTGAGCATAAAGAGAACTCTTTTTTTTTTTTCTTCTTAGTTTTATAGTGTTTACTTAGGAGCAGTATTGGATTTCATGAGTTGACCATATGCTTATACTATCTGGAATTCAAACATACATGAAATAGTGAATATTTTCTTGTCAAACAACAGGTATAACATCCATTAGGAGGAAAAGTAATTTGTATATGATACTATTGAGAGATTATTTTCTGAATTTAAGAATGAAGATTAATATCTATTAACTTGATATGAATACAAAAACAAAATTGCCAAACACTTCTGCAGTTGACTTCTTCATTAACATCTTCCCTGCAGGTTCCATCGTTTCCGGATGATGTTGCCATGGCCCTTCTTGAGGAGGAACTTGGACAGCCTTGGTATAACATCTATTCAGAACTTTCTCCCTCCCCAATTGCTGCTGGTAAACTCAGTTACCATTTAGCTTTACTATTTGTTTTGAAAGCTCTGGGATAATAAGTTTTCAAATAATTAATTTATGTCTCTAGGTTTCTTTCATTAGGTCTTTCCCCCTTTCTGAATGTAGTGCTGCATGTGCTCTATCTTTATACTTGTGTGTTTTCGCATGTTGTCTCCTTTTACCATAGGGGTAAAGTTCTGGGGAAGAATCCTTTGGCTCTTAATTCCTGCCAGGTTCTAAGGCGCATGTTTTTGCATTTATGGAAATTTGTTGGCAGCATCTCTAGGACAGGTGTATAAGGGCCGGCTCAAAGAGAATGGAGATTTGGTAGCTGTTAAAGTACAGAGACCATTTGTCCTTGAGACTGTTACAGTCGATTTATTCATTATTCGGAATTTGGGTCTATTTCTTAGGAAATTCCCACAGGTAATAGTTGTTAGTTACTGTTCACCATCTTGATGTCTTTCCTTTTGCTTTATGTGCTCAATGCTTGTTGCAATAATGACACTGTTCCCTTTTTATCTTCAAGATCTCAGTTGATGTGGTTGGATTAGTTGATGAATGGGCTGCTCGTTTCTTTGAAGAGCTTGATTACGTTAATGAGGGAGAAAATGGGACACTTTTTGCAGAGATGATGAAGAAAGACCTTCCCCAGGTAACTGACAATCTGACATCACTATCTATCAGTATAACATTGACTTTCCATCTTTTCCACCTCAGCACACCCCACTGTTGCAAAAATCCCCGCCTAGGCGCTAGGCGCTCCTAGACCGAGGCGAATTGCTCCCTAGGCGTCCGCCTAGGTGGCTGGCCGCCTAGCACCTAACTTGGCCGACTGGGCCGAGTTGGCGGTCGACTGGACCGAATTTGGCAGAGTTAGCCGAGTTAACTCGAGCGAGTCGGCCTTGTTAATTTTATTATTATATTTATATATATTTAAATTTATTTATTTATATAAGTAAGAGAAGTAAGAGATATATATATAATATATATAATATAATATATGACATACACCCACACATATGAATTAATTTTTTGTTTTTATAGATCGCCGCCTAGAAATGCCTAGATACCGCCTAGACCGCTTAGGCGCTAGGCACTAGTCTACCGCCCGACTAGCGCCTAGCGCCTACTGCAACCTTGGCACACCCTGCCTCGCACACACCAACACAACGAGAAGAAATAGGAAATTAAGAAAAAGTGACCAATTTAGGCAGAAAAAACCACAGGCATAAATGAGCCTTTTTTTGGTTTTGTTTTGTTTCTATTCTTTGACTCAAGAAATGAAGGGAGGTCTATGATCTTCCTTTTCCATATAGAAGAGCAAATAAGGTTTCTTAATGCTCGTGAGAGGAATACTTTGATGCTGCCTCAGTTTTTAAAAATGCATATCTCTGATTTGGGAGACTTCTCTCAGGTTGTTATACCTGCAACATATCAAAAGTATACTTCAAGGAAGGTTCTTACAACACAGTGGATAGATGGAGAGAAACTATCACAAAGTACAGCAAGTGATGTTGGGGAGTTGGTAAACGTTGGTGTGATATGCTACCTTAAGCAGGTAATATATTTTTGAAGGTGTTTGTGATATTTTTGAAAGTACAAACTCTTCAAACCTATTAGTGCCTCTAACTTCTATTGAAACCTTGCCTTCTTGATATTACCAGCTGATTGGTTTATGAAGTTTGTCAGTCACAGTTTGTGAAACATATCTTTGTTAGTATCATGTACATCATCTTACTGCTTTTCATTTTCTACAGCTGCTTGATACAGGTTTCTTCCATGCTGATCCTCATCCGGGGAATTTGATACGTACTCCAGATGGAAAGCTAGCTATACTTGATTTTGGTAAGAACTCACACTATAAGAGTACATTATGGAGAGTCATTCTAGGTTATACTTGATTCTGTATGAGATCCTTCCATGAGGATATTTTGCAGAAAATCTCATTCTAGAGTAAATGCAGCTTTCTGCTTTGACCTCTTGAGGTTTGGGAACGCTTTACTTGTTTTCCTTTTGAAAATTTTCAATGTTCAAATTAGTACGTCAACAAAAAAATGGTTGGGAGCATTAGAGTATCTTAAGATGCTTAATTTAGTAAGATGTTGAACTTTGCATTAATTTTGAATTATTACAGCATGCTCTGAGTTGTTTTTAATTTTATTTATTTATTTTTTTGGGTAGGCTTGGTTACAAAACTAACAGAGGATCAAAAATATGGCATGATCGAAGCTATAGCTCACCTTATACACAGAGACTATGGTGCAATAGTCAAGGATTTTGTCAAGTTAGGTTTCATTCCAGAAGGGGTTAATTTGGAACCAATCTTGCCAGTGCTGGCAAAGGTTTTTGATCAGGCACTTGAAGGTGGAGGAGCAAAAAATATTAACTTCCAGGAGCTGGCATCTGATTTGGCACAAATAACATTTGATTATCCATTCAGAATACCCCCTTATTTTGCTCTAATCATTCGAGCAATAGGAGTTCTGGAGGGTATTGCCTTAGTGGGAAATCCTGACTTTGCCATTGTGGATGAAGCCTATCCATATATTGCACAGGTAGAGTATTAAGAGGCTGCTATTCGTGCTTTTCGAATACTCCATAATGTTTTGGAGAATCCACAATTTATTTGACTGAATCTCTTATTTTAATCTACAAAATATGTTACTTGTGCCAAAAAACAGAAAGTTTTCTATACTCTGAAGTTAACTCATACCTTTCTTATCAATACCAGAGACTCCTGACAGATGAATCTCCACGTTTGAGGAATGCTTTAAGATATACCATATATGGGAAATCTGGTGTTTTTGATGCTGAAAGATTTATAGATGTCATGCAAGCATTTGAGACTTTCATAACTGCAGCTAAGAGCGGAGGTGGGGAGAATTTGAATGGGAGAATGGCAGAACTTGGAATTATACAAACGCAACCAAATTATATGCTCCCCGTACTCCCATTGGCTGCATCTGAAGGGATGCAACCTGTTAAAACTAGAGCAGCCTTGGGATTTCTAATTTCTGAAAAAGGGAACTTTTTCCGAGAATTTCTTTTGGATGAGGTATGTTTACGAATTGAAGTTTAGGGAAATGTTATTGCTGCCTTTTATAAATAATATTTGGGTCATATATGTCGGATCAAATATCCAAGGAACCCTAAACATGCGTATACACATTGACTTTAAGCAGATTGTAAAAGGAATTGATGCAGTTACAAGGGAACAGTTGGTGCAAATAATGGCTTTACTTGGAATACAAAATGCATCTCCAGTATTCAGCATGGTTCCTACTTTAGGGCTTATCAAACCTGCTGCGCTTTTGCCAACAATAACTGAGGAGGACAAAGTCATATTGAACAATGTCCAGAAGATAGCTGATTTCTTAACAGCTGGAAGTGCAATTTCATCAAACCAGGTACATTTACCTTTTCTTCCCTGAAAAAAAATATTCATTCTATCTTCCATAGACCGTATATAGCACGGGACCTGGACTAGCTTGTGTTTATGATCTACTTAGGCAGTTGTATGGATTAATATTTAATCATAATACAAATTGTTTTTTGAATCATATACAAACATGGGCTAAATTTCAATTATTCATATCATCCTTCTTGCTTGTGGTCAAAGTGGAAAGTCTCAATACTAGTATGGTGCATAGCCATTTCAGACATTAGAAGATACTAATTGCTTTCCACATCTGCAAGGCATTGATTTAATATTATCTATTGGGATTTTCCAAAATTATGAACTTCCATAGGTTTTGTCATAAAAACCAACTACTGTATTTTAAATTCCCTAGGTTTTACCAAACAGGGCTTATAGTTTATTTGTAGTTAAAATAGGCTTAAACTCTAAAATAAGCTCTACCAAACAGAGTCATAACTACATGTAATGAATTGTTAAAATGTATGCAGAGAATATTGTTTACAGTTTGTTCAACCTTATTAGATGTGCAACAATGAGAATATTGAACTGCATGCATGTAATTTCCAACTCGTGTGCAGGGTGTTGATGTTTCTCGGGCTATTCAAGAACTTCTCCCAGTGCTTCCAGGCCTTTCGGCTAAAGTGCTTCCCGAGGTGCTGAGTCGATTATCTTCCAGAGTATTCGCACGCTTGCTACGAGATACACTACTGTAACTCTAATTAATCTATAACTTTCTTGCTCTTAACCACCTGCATTATATTGTGCACATTTGGTGATTCACATGCCTAGAGGCTAGAGTAGAGATTACACAAATACAGTATAGATTGACAATATATTGAATCCTCTCTTTCTGTATTCAAATAACAGAAAAATCTGTATAGTTCAATTAATGGAAAGCTTTATGCTAAAATCATTTTTTTGTTCTTTTTTACATTATTCAATTATTCTGATTGTTGGCTGTTACCAGTACTAAAGTGCGCTAAGGTTTTAGCATTTTTAGGTTTCACTTGTGAATACAGGACTATGGCTGGTCCAGGAGGGTTGATGGTCTATCTGGTTATCTATGCCTGACCTGACTCGAATTGAGAAGTTCTATTCGTTTTTTTTTTTTTTTTTTTGGTAAAGCTTACTAGCTTAGTTCATATAAATTATAATTAGTATAAATTGTTTTTAAGGATAATCCATGCCCGAAGAGTAAAAAGTAACTACGGAATAATTAGGTAATCATCCATCCAGAGTCTAACACAACCGTCATAGTAATGTGATTGGTGAGACATGCACATACTCTTGGCAAAACTTGTTCCAACGCCATAAGATTATAAGTTTAATTTCTAGCAAGAGTGTCTATTTTAATTAGGCTGTAAGTTCTAGCTAGAGTGTCTATTCAAATTAAGTTGTAAGTATACTTCCAAGTTGAGCCATTTGCGAGTTATAAATTTGAGAATAATTTTTTTAAAAAATTAAGTCACCGAAAAAAGTCACCATTTGAGTTGCAATATAATTCTTGTCAAATTCTCTTGGCATTTTTGGTTGGATGGAAAATCAATTTGACTTTATTGGTTTTTTTATCCTCTTGGTACTTTGACTTTATTGATGTTTGTTTTTACTTTGTACTTTTTTTTTTTTACAATGGTCATGTTTGGTAATAGCGGTTAGTTAATTGGATTAGAGGATATAAGTAGTTAATAATATTAGTTAATTGTAGAAATGTGTTTGGTAAATTAGTTGGCAGTTGATACTTATTTAATATATATAATATTTTTTTTTCAAAAAACTAATTGAAAAAGTTATTTTAAGTAGTTTTTTGAATTTTAACATTTTGAAATTACAAAAAATTAATTAACTAAATACTTATATCGATTTTTTAACCAAGTCATACAACTAATAATGATTAAATAAATCAAAATTAACTAATAAACTACCTATTTTACTAAAAAGGGTCAATTTGTACTTTTAAATATATTCACATAACAGTAAATTTCATGTCTCATGTGAAAAAAATATATAAATTTACAAGAATAAATATCGCCTCAGTATTATTCTTTTAAATGGGGGAGAACAAGAACAGTCAACGGTTTCTAGAAGTTATACACATTCGCACTTCCAACAACCTAATTTTCCTTTGATAGGTTTACTTTGTAGACAGTTATTTTCTTCTTGGCAGGTAAAATATCTATTTGCTTTCGTAACTTGTAGTAAAAAAATGGAGAAAAATAGCAAGTATATCTGACAATTTGCAATCCGATATTTTAACACGATATAAAATTATACACAAAAGTAACATATTAGTATTTTTGTCTTAACATATTTCGGATCATTAACGAGTTGACTTGTTAAAACTTGTGTTTTGATGGGTCAACCCGTTTAGTATTAGTTATGATTTTTAAATAAGAATTTTTCATTTTATGAATATTATGGTATGTTATGAATTAAATATGTTTATTATTTTGTTGAATTTATTGCATTTAAAAGAAAAAGAGTTAATTTTAAAGCGTTATTTTCAAAACAGAAAATTATATTAACATGTTTAACGGATTTTAAATGGATTATCGTGTCATATCATGTCATGTAGACCCAAAACATGTTAACGTGTCAATATGTTTTTAATAAAATGTTTGTGTTTTGAACTCTAACATGCTAATTATAGCTGGTCGTCATGTTCATGTTTAGTTTTATAGTGTTCATGTGATTATAGTTTCAATCCTTAATGAACTTATTTACATGATTTGAGAGTCTAAAATAGTAAGAGATCTAGAAACTAATAGTAGATTTAAATAATTAGCACTCTAATCTTGATGGCAACTATGCACTAATTTCCTCTCTTGACTCAATCAAAGATTCTATAGATATGAATTCCTCCATCCCAAGTTAAACATTTTTATTTAATTTTGACGTCTAAATAATTTGTGCGACAAAAGCTAAATTCTGTTCTCTTAATGGGGGATGACATACGAGACAGATGAGATTTATTTCTAAATTTAATATATTTTATGAAAGAATGTGTTTTTAGTACATCAATTATTTATTAATTAATTATTCAATTTTTTTTTTGTTGCAATATATTTCCATAACATTTCAACACCATCACAATATCATAACCACCGTCATCACCACTACTACCACCATCACTACCAATACGTCACCACCACCAATTTATCACCACCACCAAGACCACCTCAACAAGCCAACAACCACCATCATCTCTACTACCACCACACAACCACCACCACCACCACTACCATACCACCATCACTTATTATTTATTTATTTATTTATTTATTTATTATTATTATTAGTATAAATAATGTGTTCATTTTCGAAAATGAACCAAATGGACAAAAAATGCAAATTTTAACTTTCAGTCAAGTAGAAAAAAGATCGATAATTGTCTGACATTTAATCAAACACTATAAAATTAAAATATTTTTTAAAAATAAGTCATTTTCTGGAAATCAATTTTTTCTGAAAATGATTTTTTAGATTTTCAAACGGGCCCTTAGAAACTAAATAAGGTCACATATATAATTAAGAGACTAAATTAATTATTATAGTATACTTGAAAGATTAAAATAATCACTCCCTAATTATTATATATCTTATTTTCATTAAAAAGAAACTACGGAGTATAATAAATAAAAGTCAGTCTACGTTAAAGAAGTTTAGATCTTTTATTTTTTACTCGCGAGTCGTGAACTTCCTTCATGCGAAATGTTAGATTTATTATTTGTACGTATATGGATGAAAGTAGAAAAAGATTGGCTAAGACACGTTGTCATAATGTAGGCGGTGGGCTGGGGGCACAAAACCCAACAAATGAAAGAACCTGGACTCTTTTCCGTCCACCTTCATCATCTACTTCCTCTGATCCAATACTATACGCCATCTTTCCCTCTTCACACCATTGGTCATCGGAAACTGTCTGCTTCTTCTCTCCTCATTTCTCATTTCCTCATTCTGTGTTTCGCTGCAATTGCATACGCAATTCGTCCATTAGACTGCCTGTCTGATTCTGTATATCTATATATATACATATATACATACAGAGAGAGAAAGAGTGCGTGTGTGAGAGAGATGAAGAACAATAGCTGTGCTAGAAAAGGAGGCAAAATGATGGATGATTTTCAAGCTATTCACAAGCTTCCTCACGGCGATAGTCCCTACGTCAGAGCAAAATATGCTCAGGTAAACACGTTCTCCACTCTCTGTAGCCGTAGTTGTGAATGAAAATATGTGTATCCATATGCACGTACCTGTGTATATACACGTGTATGTGTATCTGTAACTGCATGATTGTAACTACAGTCCGTGTTGCACATTTTGGCTGTTGTAATGGCAATCTATCCGTTTCAGTGGATTTGAAAGCCGAGAAGTTTAAATAGATCGATCTTAGATGAATCGAATGCTACTTTGATTTGTAATGATGTGTTGAATTGAAATTCTATTAAATCTCGGCGAAGGTTTGAGAATTGTGTATAGATAATGGCTGCAATGCTTGAAAACAGGACGGATTGCAATCCTGGTTTGTGATTATTGGTGAATTTAAACAAATACAATAAGTGCATAGTTTATGCTTTCCTGAATCGCAGTATACTCTTAGCTTAATTCAATTTCCATGTAACTTGCAGCTAGTTGATAAAGATCCAGACGCTGCTATAGTGCTATTTTGGAAGGCAATTAATGCAGGAGATAGGGTTGATAGCGCGCTGAAAGACATGGCAGTAGTTATGAAACAACAGGACAGGGCTGAAGAGGCAATTGAAGCTATTAAGTCCTTTAGGGGCCGCTGTTCCAGGCAAGCTCAGGAATCCCTGGATAATGTTCTTATCGATTTGTACAAGGTATGATATGGTGAAGAGTGATATTGAGAACAAAGTTTTTCGGTTTTTCTTGCTTAAAGTTACTATGGTTTTTTATGTATTGAGACTGTGTTTGTCTTGGATTTGGCAGAAATGCGGACAATTAGATGAGCAGATCCAACTGCTGAAGCAGAAGTTGCAAATGATTTACCAAGGAGAAGCATTCAATGGAAAACCTACCAAGACAGCTCGCTCCCATGGGAAGAAATTCCAAGTTACAATCAAGCAAGAGACCACAAGAATACTGGTACTTCATTGCACTTTTAGACTTCTGCAACACTTCCTTCAATTTCCCCCAATTTTGTTAAAACTGTTTGAGGTGCACATGAGATCAATTGATATATTTGTTAATGGAAATAACAATGCAGGGTAATTTGGGTTGGGCATACATGCAGCAAATGAAATATGCAGCTGCTGAGATTGTTTATCGCAAAGCACAGGAAATAGATCCGGATGCCAATAAAGCGTGTAATTTATGCCTCTGCCTTATCAAACAAGTGAAATATAAAGAAGCAAGATATGTGCTCGATGGCGTTTTGCAAGGGAAACTTTCTGGTTCAGACGATCCCAAGTCAGTGGGTCGCGCTGAGGAACTGTTGCAGGAGTTGGGGCGTTTTGAACCTGGGAAGTATGCTTCTCCTTCACCTTCACCTCCTACCGGAGTTAGCTTAGAAGATGCATTTGTTGAGGGTTTGGATCAGTTGATGAACCAGTGGGCTCCATTCAGATCCAGGAGACTTCCCATTTTTGAAGAAATCTCCCCTCAAAGAGATCAACTGGCTTGTTGACATTGAGCTTACATGTTTGTAAAAATTTCCAGGTGATTTAGACTAGACATGCAGTGTGTAGCGGTTGTGTTCGTGTTCAATAAGAAAGCGATACTATACCAGATGCATATAAATTTTGTGTAGGAGTTTTGATCATCTGAGCTTGATCTCAATGGTGGAAGCTCTGGTTGATAAGGAGTAGTGGAGTGCCTCTCTACCACACACATATACAGGTTCAATAATAGTATTTTGTGCTGTTCAGTATTTGGGGATTTGCAGTGTTGTCTTAATCTCTAGTTGAGTTGCTCTGTTTCCATTGCTGTAAGTCTTAATGCCTATTATTTCCAATGATCCACTTTTTGGAACTGCATTTCTCCTAATTCTGCAAACTTTCACTTATCTTCGACATTATAAAGCAGTCGCATAATTTTCATTACAATTTTTATTTGATAGTACATACAAGTTTAAGAGAAGGCCAGGTTACTTAATTTGCAAACAAACATGTTATCGTCCTCATAAAAGATTTACAATTCGACAGTTAACCGTCACCAAAAAGACGTTGTCTTAGTTCAACTGTTCAAGGTATTGATCTAGTGAATGAGAAACCTCACTTAAAACTGCTTCTAGCGATAAGATGCTTTAATTCTTTCGATTTACCTCCTCATGCGCCTATAGACCAGTTCTTATATCCGGCGAAATAGGGAAATCTGAGTTATCAAAAAGCAAAAGGATGTTGTCACAAGTACGGAACTTGAATCTTTGAAAGAATTGTTCCAAATAAATTTTAATCGAGACTCAATTAGAATAGTCTCATTTAACAAATGTCATAAATAGTTAATATGATTTTCTTCTCTAGTCACTTTGAACTAAAATAAGAGCCCCGCGAATGGGGACAAAATGATGACACAGAACATGGCAACTACAGACATAATATGTTATCTGCAAACACATAATATGTTGTATAATATTATGTGTATGGAGTTAACATGTTATATGTCTTCAATTTATTTTCAGATACATAAATTGTTAACTAGCAGTAGTGATACATAATTTTTAAATATAAATTCAGAAAGCAAAATAAATCTTAGTGTGTGATATAGCAATTGCCTAATCACCCTATTTCCCAACCACATGAGTCCAAAGTTGCACATGCGTCATATTTGCATAGGATGTACGTACCTTCGAAACGCCAAACAGATGAAAGACATCCAATCCTACAAAACTTTGCGTAAAACCTTATGTCACTTTCATATATACGACTCGAAACCAACTCTTGGTTGAAGTGTCTAGCCAAACATGACGAAAACGTTTCTCCACGTAACGTGTAAAATAAGTTTTAACTATGAATGTAAATTATACTCAAAATGTTTTTAGTGGGTCAAATTTATGAATGACAATTCAATTTAATATTTTGAATGTGCATATGAGATATTGTTATTGTGTATCTTAAATTTTGATTTGCTATTAATTATGTACTTCTGTAATTAGTATAGTTTTTACACATGTTAGGCTAATTGAATATCTAAAATTCTAAATATATATTTAAAAAACTAAATAAACCATTTAAATGGTATATTTTTCTAATATTGTATAATAATATGTTTAGGATTAGTATGGTTAATTTGAATGTTTAAGATTAAACATGGCAAAATCACTATGCTTGAAGGACCTCAAATGATATAATACTTGTTGACTCATTAAAAAAAATTATATATTTAAAATATCTTTCACAGAAATTTATACATATTAAAGTTGGGTAACACTTGTGTGAGACCGTCTCACAGGTTTCAATCCATTAGACGGATCAATTTTTTTTAATTAATGGGTCGGATCTTTGACCTATCATATATCCGACCCGCCTTATAAATTGACTCGCGAAATGGTCTCAAGCCCATTAAATTTATGATAAAATGCGACAATGTGAAGAACAATTATGAGGAGTGATTTTAGTAGGAAGCATGGGGAGCAGACGGACGTTAGTAACGTTACGGAGCAGGATTGTTAAAAATAACCGCGCGATCCGAAGTGTTCTCAGCGTCAGAGCCTTCCAACTCAAATTTGGAGTTGCCACATTTCTCTCTAATCCACTCACACCTTCTTCATCGATTCGCTCTCTCTAGCTCTCTCTCTCTCTCTCTCTCTGTATCAGCAGTATTTCAAGCTTTAATCTATGTGTTTTCATCACCTCCTCAATCAATCGAATCCATCCATATATATAAATATATAATTAAGGTAGCTAGCTAGCTACATACGTGCCTGGAAAATTGAACTATGACGCAAGAGACGTTGATCTACAGCTTCGTGTCCAGAGGCACGGTGGTCCTGGCCGAGTACACTGAGTTCTCCGGCAACTTCACTGACGTCGCCTCCCAATGCCTCCACAAGCTCCCCTCTTCCAACAACAAATTCACCTACAATTGCGACGGCTACACTTTCAATTATCTCGTCGACAAGGGTTTCAGTCAGTCTTCATCTCCTACTTCTTTCGTTCATTCATCAATTCATATATATGCATGACTACGATCATTAAATTTGGATTATATTCTAAGGTACCGCGCATGCACGCTAGACTTGAACACGTTTCTGCTTCAAATTAAAGTGATCTGAAATCTTCAGTTTATATATAATTTGACCTTGTAATAATAATGCTTGAAAGGATCGGATAATTTCAAGCATATTGGAGTGATAATGTGATCTCTTTTCATATTGGAGTTTCATGAGGATGAAAGGATCAGATAATTTCAAGCATATTGGAGTTGCATGTATGACGGCCTTTAGGTTCCGTTTAGTCTGGTGCTGTTCATATCTTTAGAATGCTAAACTCAGCTAATTGATCCATTTTCCGTCTGTAGCGTGCCTAGTTTGAATCCTAAACTTCACTGGTATAGAACCACATGATCTTCAGTTTGCATTTTGAGAACCCACTCCAGCAGTTCATATTTTTCCCCATATTGAGCTTGTTTTTAAGAGAGGATGTAGTTTGTTTGTTTGTTTGTTTTTTTTTTTTTTTTTTTTTTTTTTTTTTTTTTTTTTTGGTTTTGTTTTGTTATCAATTTGAAGTTTTTCTTCTCCTTCATTTTAATTTATTATTTAGCCCACACCTGGCAGCCTACTGCATTGTTGCATCTGAATCTGCTGGATCACAACTTCCAATTGGCTTCTTGGAACGTGTGAAACAGGATTTTATCAAGAGATATGGTGGAGGGAAGGGAGATACTGCAATTGCCAAAAGTCTTACTAAAGAATTTGGGTAACTTCCTTTTACGTTTTCTGTGGCGTTGATTAGAATTCCTGTCATTCTGAATTCCTGTCATTCTGGCCTTTTATTTATACATCCCACTGTAGGCCGAAACTGAAAGAGCACATGAAGTACTGTGCTGAACATCCAGAAGAAATAAACAAGCTTACCAAGGTGCAAGGTCAAGTTGATCAAGTAAAAGGTGTTATGATGGGAAACATTGAGAAGGTGAGCAACTTTTGCTAGGTCTTTGCAGACACTGACAAATGTACAGTAATATGTTGCTTATACATTCACTTTATCAGAGTTTGCTTCAACATATTTATCTGGTCTTCAGGTTCTTGAGCGCGGTGAGAAGATTGAGCTTCTAGTTGATAAAACAGAGGATCTTCGCTCACAGGTTAGTTTGTTTTCATATATACATATGTTGAACCAATTAAACTCCATGCTATCTTCTTAATGTTTTAATTGTTGCAAGTAGTAGCCTTCTGAAACCCCAAGAATCTTATTTTAGAAATATATTAGTAGCAATATAAATGTTAATCGGGGGATTGGGATACTACCCCCACCCCCACTCCCAAGTCCCAACAACCCGAAAACAGGAAAGAACAATCAAAGAATGGAGAGAGCAGTGGCAGAGATCTACCCCTGACTATGCTTTGGCTTAATACATGCTGATGCTGTACTGGTGGTCCATGTTTTGATGTTTCAGGCACAGGATTTCCGGAAACAGGGGACCCAAATCAAGAAGAAGTTGTGGTTTGAAAATATGAAGATAAAACTGATTGTGTTGACAGTCCTTGTAGCTTTGATTCTTATTATTGTCTTGTCTATCTGCCATGGTTTCAAATGCTGATTGCCAGGGAAAATATACTAGTTCCCTCCTGGACTCCTTGTACCATGACACATACACAACCATCCAGACATTCCTTACATGTTCCAGTTTGCCATTTCCATGCAGAGCTTTCGTAAGTTAGTTTTTAGAATAAGTTGTGCAGGTACACCCGTGGTTTTTAAAGGAATCTCTCACACTAATATTTTCTTCATCATATTTACGATGCTTTGCTGTATTGATACCATAAGAGAACTTGTGTAGAGAAATAAGATGTCTGACTTCAGAACTTCTCCATATCCCAAATTGTTATCTGTTTAGGCAATTTTGAGTTGTTGTCAATAACAGAGGATAGTTGTCCATGTCAATCTATTGTGATAGAAGACCTGTCAAGATATATAAACAATGGAGGGAACTTTTTTTTTTTCCCTTTTATTAATACAAGTTTCATTACTGATGATCTTTTTGCTACTATATATATATATATATATATATATATATATATATATATATATATATATATATATATATATATATATATATATAATCAGTACTTATGCCTATTAAGAAAGATTTGTTACTATCAATTTGCAGCATATGAGAAGTAAGTAATTATTGTAGTATTGGCTCTTGAATTGCTTACATAAAAGAGCGAATCGAAAGAACACAAGCTCTCATACTTGTTACAAATTTTATTAACACCTCAATCTCAGCATCCTCCTATACATACACACTAGTAACTACTACTGCTACTGCATATAGTTGTAACTTGTAAGCGCAGCATTTCTATCTTTTCTGGAAGTTGAATGCTTTAATGGCGTAGGCGAAAATGAAGCCGAAAAGAACAGGGAAGGCAACCGTGACAGCTGCAACCACTCCAAGAAAATCATGTTTAAACCCAAGGTAATCTTCCAAGAACTGTTTCACAGTTTGACCTGAATCTGAATCTGACAATGTCGATTCAATATCTCCGAATTGTGATGCCACCAATCCGTACAATGTCCATGACACGGGGCATGCCCAGAAGTACCATCTCCACCACACAGGCATGCTCTGTTAAACAAAACAAGTTAGTGTTAATTCATAATTCCTAATCGTATGGATGGATGGATGATAATTGTGATGATGAAAAGCTAGCTTACGGGTCGTGGGATGATGAATCCTGAGAACAAATTCCATGCACCATAGAAGAAGGCGGCGACGATGGATGCAACGTTTTGGTTGGGAGTAACGGCCACAGACATCATGCCGTAGAAGGTGAAGTATAACAAGGAGAAGAACATTACGAAAAAGTACCAGAAAAACTTAGCCACTGTCCACTCGAACCCGATCATGGCGTAAACAATCACGCCGTACACTGCTGATTGTAGAAGTATGTAAGGAATTTCAATAACCACCTGTGCAAAGGCATATGGTAAGGCAGAATACATCCCAGCCGCCTTCTCCCTGTAGAAAACAGTACGTTCAACCGCAACCACAGGCTGCACCGACGAAGAGTTTTGCACACCGAGGAAGAGAACCGCGGCGTACATGGATCCCATAGCGTTAAGCACATCCTGCTTCCTATCACTGAAATATACCAAACCAGGAGGAAATGAAATTTAGCACCTACATACATACATACAAAGGCAGAGTATTAGGTGGTGTTATGTTTGGACTTACACTTTGGTACCAAGGTCCCAGAACATTGTCCCAAAAGCCAGTGCAATGAAGGTTGTGAAGATGAATCTAACAGCGGTGTAAGAGGTGTTACGCCAATAAGACCAGTGTTGCTTCCACAGACAGGCCATACATTGGCTCCAGAAAGACTGTGAGTATTGAGTCCGGAAGTACAAGTCCTTGGAGCCCGGGCGAGGCGTGCTTAGTTCACTGATCAAAGCTTTGTTCCTCCTGTACAGATCTGAGTTCTTGTAAACATCTGTAAAATCCATTCCCAACAGCATTTCTTGAGCTGAAGTTGTCACTTCCAGCATCCATGTTGCTGGATTGTATCCGTCCTTGATTTTTGCCACTCCATCAATTGACTATTTTCACACAAGTAAAACAATCAGTATATATGTCTAATAGATTGATCTGAATTTGGAGCTTTGGGGTTTTGGAAACTCACCTCAAAGTACTTGATCAAATGGCAAGAATTGCGACCCAATGGCCCCACATAAATCTCTTGTCCTCCTCTTTTCATTAGGAATAGCTACAGAAATCAAGAGTATTGTATGTTGATCAGTTCAGTGTCTAAATCATGAAGGGAAATGCCACTAAAGGAGGGAATTAATTTACCTCATCGAAAGCTTCAAAAATGTCGATGCTAGGTTGATGGATGGTGCAAACCACAGTTCTACCGGTGTCAACAGTGTTCCTCACAGTTCTCATCACAATTGCAGCGGCTCTCGCATCCAGCCCTGAAGTTGGCTCATCCATGAATATGATGGAGGGGTTCGCCACTAACTCAACTGCAATCGTTAGCCTTTTGCGTTGCTCGGTTGAGAGACCGTTAACTCCTGGCAACCCAATCAGTGCTGATCTCAATGGAACCAGCTCAACTAGCTCCATCACTTGATCAACAAACATCTGCATTTCAAATTACCCAAATGTAACTGCTCCGACTTTGACAATTATATACTGTTGTGATTAAGGATGATATGGTTTTTTGGGGGGTTTGGTGACTAACCTTTCTAGTACTAGCATCTACGTCTTCTGGCAAACGTAGCCAAGCTGAGTAAACGAGGGCCTCATAAATCGTGACAAAGGGAGAGTGGATGTCGTTCTGTTCACAGTACCCCGAAATCCTGGCAAAAGTTTCTTGCTTCTTTGGATACCCAGAAATCTTGATGTCTCCATCAATGTATCCACCGGTTTTCCTTCCAGCCAACACATCCATAAGAGTTGTTTTCCCTGCCCCGCTAACGCCCATCAAAGCAGTGAGAACACCAGGCCTGAAGGCTCCACTTACACCCTTTAACAGCACCAATCTATCCTCACTAGCGCCCTGATCTCTCATTTCCTGAGGCATGTCGACAGAGTACACAACGTTGTCAAACGTGAGGGAATGCGGTTCAAATGGAAGAACCATTCCCCTTTTCTGTGTCTCGGGCGCCTCACTGATTCCATTTCCTCCGTTTGTACCAACAGCTTGTGTTGACTGTTGAGTACTGCTTTGGACAGTTTCTTTATCGTCATCATCATCTGATATAAGAGCTTGGGGCTTGCCAAATGCTGCATAATCAATCAGTAACAACAATTCATAATAAGCACCTTAAAGATGAAGAATGAATCTCTTCTGGATACTCACAGCTGTTAAGATTCTAAGATACTCACGGTTAAGAAATTGGAGAGCTATGGAGTAACACAAGTTGAAGGCTATTGTGAACCCAAAAAGTGCCCCGAGACCTATCCAATACCATTTAGAATCTGAGAAGAATCCTCTTGATGTTACAACTTTAGCTCCAAGTGTTTCATTACTGTTCGCCACAGGCTGTTGAAATCAAACACCAGTAAATTCAGTTTGATTCAAAAAATAGCTATATATGATTGGAAAATTTCCGTCACTGATTGAAAGATGTGTTTGAGAGACTGTACATTTATTATTTATATATAGATTATGCTCAACACTTACCTTTCTCCAGCTATGCCCGTTAAATTCATTAACAAGAATGCCATTCTGGGCATACATCAATGGTGAAGTCCAGTAACCCCAAATCCACCACTTCTTCACATCATCTGCAGAATCAGAATGGAAAACCGACTTCTTTGTATCAGACATTTCTTGCATAATACATATTAGTTTGTACACACAATCATTGTTACAATACAAACCTCGTGAAAGAACAACGCCACCAAGGGCGAATTGCAGAAGCAAAGCAAAGGATCCAAATGTGTTGGCAACTCCCATAGTCCTACCCACAGCAGCAATAAACCGAAACAGTGAAGAAGCCATCTGGTTTGCCATGATCAATATCAAGAACTGTTTGAACAACCTGAAACCGAAAGAGGAAAAGTTTTATTTCTTGATCAATAACCAACCAACCAACCAAGAAATGAAATCATCATGTTTTTACCTGCCAACATTCGGATCGAACCCCATGACATAGTAAGTAACAAACACCCATAGCCCGACTTCAACAAATGTAACCGGGACTTTGAGGATCCAGGAAGGAAGAGCATAAGCCCAAGGAGGGAAAAACAGGAGGTCCCTTTGCTTGTAGAACACTGGCAGCTTATAAATCGTCATAGGAAGCTCAGACATACCATTGAACATAATCATAACCACCGCGAAAAACAGGGCGCCAACATAAATCCCTCCATCAGTCTCAGTATCTTTCTTCATTTCAGTTCGGAAGAACAGTGTCATTGTAATAAGAGCCATTATGGTAAGCTGGAATTCAATATCAATATCAATATCAGTTAACATTCAAAATGTGAAAGGTGCAAGCATCCTTAAAATGCCAGACAGGCAGTTGACTTAATGTTTTACCTGGCAGAACTTGAAGACATAAGCAAATGAGTTTCTATGCATTAGCAAATACTCTCTCTCAGTGCAAACCTTCAAGAGCTGCTTACTTCCTATGCCATATTTCTCGTTTGTCAAGGCCGCAGGGTGGCTTTTGGTTTTATCGTATGGCACCGAAAGCTCCTCTGCTGACCTCCTCCCAACATGGAAAGATTGGTATGCCTCAGCAAATTCCTTAGCCTTCACAAACCTGTAAGGCTCATCTCTTCGTATCCAATATTGTTGTTGATCTTTCTTGGATGTCACCTGTCAACAATTCAGTTTATAGTATCAAATACTGTCAACAAATTATGGGTAAAGACGCAGGATCGAACCCTGACAGTTATAGTGTGAGAGTCACACCCAAACTCTCTGGGCGGCACTAATCCTCCCACCTAATCTAATGGATTGTTGAGTTACCGTGATTTATCAGCCTCACAAATCCTGGAATGTTGGGGATTTCGGGGGTAATAATATATTAAGTAAAGAATCTATTGCATTTACTAATGGAGAAATATAAAATTGGAGAATGGTTTTATGAAGGCCATGGGTACGTACTTCTTGCAAGAAATCGGCGACGCCTTTTCTGTCAGGGCATCTGAACCCCATGGACTCGAAGAAGTCGAGGATGTCTTCGCGAGGGCCCTGGTAAACGAGGTATCCATCCGACAACAAAATAATATCGTCGAACAGGTTGTAGGTCTCGGGCGCGGGTTGGAGCAGAGAAATGACGGCGGTTCCTTTCAGAATGTGGACGTACTGCTTAAGCGAATTGACGATGGAATAGGTTGTGGAGCTGTCCAGCCCCGTCGAGATTTCGTCCATGAAAAGAGCTTTCGCCGGTCCGACGATCATCTCGCCGGTGGTCACACGCTTTTTCTGCCCGCCCGATATTCCTCGTATCATTTCATCGCCCACCATTGTGTCTGCACAAACTTCCAGTCCCAGAATCTGCGCGCACCAGTATCCATTTTTAAATTTTCATTAATTTTAATTTGGTCACTCTATATATATATATTCTTCGATCGATTGATGATTCAAATTCTCATTACCTTAAGAACATAATCAGTCACCACATTTGCTTCTTGTCCTTCAGTAGCTGCAGCCTATATATACATTCACACCAAAATCAAATATTATAATAATCAAAACCATGTGTTTTCCTACGTAAAAGAAACAGAACTAAACAAAACAAAATCAAAACAGTCAGTATAATTTACTCATCCATTATCATATCAAGGTCAGATAGAGTTTGTAGCGATATTATATTAGCATCAATAGCTCAGCCAGGCCGTCCCAACCAAATTAAATGTTGATGCTTATAAAAGATTTGTCCACTTTATACATAATTCTTAAGCCGAACTAAATTTATGTGAACAAATTAATTACTTTATTAAGGGACTTGGACTAATTGCTTTATTCATTAAATGATTAAAACTACCACTTGGATACTAAATAACTAAATATACATTTCAAGTGATTAAATGAGTCTAAACAAATGTGTTCAACAACAATAGTAATGTAATTTATTGCAGAGAATAAGAAAGTACGTTTTTAATTGCTGAATTTGGTGATCCTGTCGGAATCACATACGTGTGCTGGCATAGCATCGCCGCAATAAATTAAATGTACTCTCCCCTCTCTTTACACTCACTGACCCTAAACCCCCTATATAATAATATATTTTGGTTGACAACTGTACATATGACCCAATGCCTTACGTCACTCCAAATAATAATTTATCTATCTAATACTTTACGAATAATGATTTAGATTTTTTAATAATATTATGTTGGACTACGTAACTTAACACTTTAAAGTGATAACACACTAATATTATTGGTCTATAAATTATTATTTTTAATATGATATAAAACACGCTGACTGAATAATTCAGTTAAATTCAATGCATACTCTTGCAATTTTTTTTCTAATAACTCAAAAAAAGAAAAGAATTACAGTGGGGCTGAATTCTTACCTTCATGTAAACGTCAATATCGGGATCCGGTTTGATGTTTGCTGCCTTCTCCCTTCTTGACAATTCCGCCAACATTTCTGCAAATATTTCCCAACATTTAAGAAACTAACTTTGACCATAAAATTAGGAATTAGGAATTAGGAATTAGGAATTAGGTAGGAAAAAGAAATATATTACGAACCATAGCGAGAACCAACACCCTGGCATCTAGCTGAGAATTCCAAGGTTTCTCGAACTGTCATTTCTCCGATATGCAAATCGTGTTGGCTAATGTACGCAGCTGTTCTCTGAGGCACAAATTCGGTTAAGCCATGCCCATTGTATGTCACTCTTCCACCCACCCTCAATGCTTTATCAAGCTTCCCTGCCAGGGCTAGTAAAAGTGTTGTCTTCCCCGAACTCGGTGGCCCCAACAGCAACGTCATTCTGTACGTATAAATGTATAATTATATATATATATATAAATATAAATTACTCTCCCATCCATATCATCAACCAACTAAGCAACATAACATTTTTATTTTTGGACTGAGGAAGGAAACCCCCTGCAGCCACGCGTGTACCCGTCTCGTGACTATAATCCACAAACGAAAATTATACAGATATCAATCAGTCGAGGTTGTTCATAGTTGATTGACTCAAACCATTAATAGGCCGCTCTCGTAGAGAGATGAACTTAATTGGTAGCTTATAGTTACTATCAAACCAACAGTTCGACTAACTTAATTAGAGTTGCTCAGTCAACTAAGCAAGATATATTAGATTGTAATATGTACTGATGAATAGGTAGTAACTAATTAACCTGCATGGCTTGATGATTCCACTAACATCATTGAGGATAGTGAGGTTCCTTTTTTTGGTTCTAGTGAGGTGAAGGGCGTTCAGCAGATCCTGTTAGATAGAAAAGGAAGAAGATTATATTGGTTTATATATAGTGAAGTAGAAGTGTGTGTGTATATATATAAATATATATTTGAGTAAGTACCTCAATGAAATTTGTAGTGAAGTTGATGAATGTGGGCAAAGCTCTGCTGCCTGCATATGCATCTGCCTCCACTTTCAGATGCTCATATCTCACTTCTATTGTCGGCAAATCTATCCCAACTCTGCATATATATTTCAAATTTCACATTATTCCAAAACACATCTATTTTAATTTACACTTTATACTTATAAACTTAACAACTCCAGTTAAATTGGTCAGACTATAACACTACAAGATTATAAGTCTGACCATAACAGAACAGGAGAAGAGTATTAACACAAGCTAAGTGACAGACAAACCTATCTATTCTGTTCCTGAGTTTCATCAAGAACTTCTCGTTGTCTTCATCGGCAACATTAACGAGCCGCTGAAGCAAGGTCTGCCGCTCGTGGAATCCGAGGTTGTTGATATCCACCTCCGTCGCCGGGCCTTCAGCTCCGAACAGAAGCCCTTTTCTGAGACGGTCGAACGTCGGCAACTTCTCGAGCGCCGCCCATTTGAGAGCCTCCTCGTCGTCCTCGTCCCTGGACGACCGGGAAAACACCTCCACGCCGGTGTTTCTCCATATGGAATTGCTGTTCGCTCTAGAACTCCCTCTTAAGCTCCCTCTCAAACTCCCTCTTATACTCCCCCCTCTTATAATCCCCAAATCCGCCGCCTCCATGCTCTTCTTCTATATTGTCCTTCAATTCTCTGGACTTTCGAGTTCTGATCTGGAATTTTTTGACGATGATATGTATGATCAGAGTTTAGTTTGGCCTTCTCTCTGTTCTGAGAGTAGAAGAAATTAGCTAAGAGGTGCAGAGGAGAGAGGTGTTTGGGTGTGTTGAAGATAGGTAGTTTTATAGTGGCCGGGAAGAGTAGAGATATCCAACTACTGTTTAGCGGGCGGCTCAGATTAATCGCCAAAACCTGTCTAATTTGCATTTCCCATTTAATTTTATAGCTTTTTGGTATAAGACAACATTTTGTTTTTATTTTGTCTAAAACATGGAAAAAAACTATTATTACTAATTTTTTAATCAAGCTAAAGGTCAAAAGCTATCCATTAGAAGTACCCAAAAAGAACAATTACTTTTGTTTTCTCTTATTTTTCTTAAATTTTGCATTTATAGTTCAATAACTATTAGAAAAATATTGAGAAAATATAATTAAAATTCACATTATTCTTCAAATTAAGAATTCCAATTAGAAGACAACCGCAATTAGGTTGGTTGGATCGTTAGTTTGATAACTACAAGATTTTAAGTTTAATTGTTCATGGGATGTTGTCGATCAGCTATAGGCGGCCTAAGCTGATTTACCTTATTGTGGAAGGCAAAAGGGATTAGACAACTTAGTTTAATTTACGTCGGATAGGCTAATTAAACAACCCTCGCAAGAAATCAAACTTGAAAAAGAGTTATTAAGTACTGTTACTAATGTATGACTAATTTGAATAAGGTTGTCCATATTCTTTTACTAGTACTCCCTCCGTCCCATTTTATGTGTCTGGTTTGGTTAACGATGCTTGACTGGAGTTATTTTTAATTCAATTTTTCATAATATTAAGTTTAATATTAATATACAAAATTTATATATTTAGAAACTACACAAAAAGTACTATTAAACACAACAAATCAAATTTAAAAACAATTAAAAAATAATAAAGAAAATAAACAAAGAATAAAGAGTTGGTTTGACCAATGAATAGTAAGTAGGACAGATAAAATGGGACAGAGGGAGTATAATAATAGGAGAGAAATGAAATTTGTTGAAAGTTGAGTCATTTTTGTACTTTTTAACCAAACTTGTTAATTTGTACAATAAAAAATTAAAAAGAACGAGAGATTTTATGTATATGAAAAAAAATTTATAATATACTATACTTTACCAATAGTTATATTTCATGATAGTCAATGGGAAATTATAACCAAAAAAATTGGATGCATGCCACCATGTTTGACCTTTCAACTGGATCACAACAGATTAGAGGACAAGGAACTGAAGGAAGTATAGAAGCTACGTGGAAAATTCATAGGACATATTGTACATTTGTACATTAATTAAGTATTACGACATTTTCCAAGCCACATATTCTTTGTGTGCAATAGTTTTAAAATCAATCATATTCCACTACTGCCTGTTTGACAGCAACGTTGGGCAGCCAGGTTTGAATAAACGACTTAACTGGCACCGTTTGATAGGCCCACCAATCAAGCCTTCGTTGTATTTTTTCAATAGTTATACAATGGATCCAGGTCCACTTTCGTCCATTTACCTATTAAATATTTACAATTTAAATTGTGATTTGTGAATATTTAATATGTAATATATAAATTGTGAACATATGTAAATTGTCTATTTTAGACCTGACTTTAGCTTGCAAGATGATTCTGTATTCACAGAATAATTTGCCCTTTTTCGTCTTCACCACATTTTACTTTTACATCTTGTTGCATACCTATGTGAAAGTGAAAATGCCGCTTTTCTTACCCATTTTATATGATGTTAAAAAAAATGACAAATGAACTTTTTAGAACGTGAATGGGTATTTAAAAATTAACTTATAGATGTATTAAATATTTTGATTGATTGATAATACTACTGAGTTATAAAATGTGTTTAGAAAATTAGTTATTTATAATTAAGTAATAATATATAAGATGACTTATAAAGATAAACTTATTGTTTTATGTATTCAAAAAAAATTAAATTATTATTGATGATTTTTATCGGAGCGCACATCATAAAATGTGTAGAAATATAACTTAAACAGGTAAAAAAAAATACGTAGTAATAATATAATATTTCACATGCACTAGACCCAAGCAATATTCACAATGGACTAATGAGTAAATGCAAGGTACAAGTTAAAAGACTCAGAGCTAATCCTAAGTTCCTAACCATATGTGAAATGCTGCTTTTGTTACCAATTTTATATTTTAAAAAATAATGATAAATGAACTTTTTAGAGAGTCAAGTTTTTATTATATACTTTCCTTTTATTGGAAGAAAAAAAATGAAATGAATAAAAAAAAAAGTATATTTCACTTTTTTGATACGTTGTTGTTAAGCGTCACAATATTTTAACATCATTAGGTTACTTATGAAGTAGTCGAGAATACATGTTAAATCATAAATAAATAGATAAATAAATAAACATTGATAAAAAAAAAAAATTATGAGTTACATGGATAAACTAAGGGCTTATATTATTTGCCTTATATTGGTAATAAGGCTCAAAAATTGATGTCTTGCAATAAATCCAATAATTATATCCAATCATACATAACAACTATATATAAACTTTAAAACTCTAGAGATTTAATATCACATATTTGTATATTGTCACAAATATATTTAATTATAATGTTAATTCAAGTAAAAATAATGATTTTTTTAGTTAAGATATAAATTTGCAATCACTATACAAGTACGTGCATATAAAATGATTCATTTAAAAAAAAAATGATTGCATGCTACTCGAGATCTATATTTTATAATTTCATATTACATAATCATGACATATAAAATAGTTAAAATTTATTATATTGTATACCATGTGCGGAAATATCATGTATGATGCAACCTTATTTATTTTTATGCTTAATTATAGTTGCTTAATGTGTTTATTTTAATAACACAATGACCATCATATCATATCGTTAACAAAGATAAGGGCCTAGCGTAGTTGATTTGTCACATGACTTAAATGTCATAATTGAAGGTGACAATGTCTACACATGAATATTAGGATTTTACTAGTGGGCTAATTGCGTTACTCGCGATTTACCTTCGCAATGGCTCTAGGGGCAGAATCCTGTAAGCATAGGATTAGTTCGACAAAATTGGGATCGCCTGTTAAAAAAAAAAAATCAAAACAATGATAAAATGTTATTCTTTTTTTAATGTATTCAATATATATTCACCGAATATATTTGGTATGCTTGCTGTATCAAATTTTAAAAATCGAGGGCATAATATTTTAACTTATAAAATATAATACAACGATACATAGAATCTATATTTCAACTTGACCGCAACTTTATAATGTGTAAAACAAGAGTGAAAACAATATAGTAAAACAAAATTAAGTAATTAATAAATTAATAAATAAACAATTTGTAGTGTCAATATTCAACGTCGTCTATAATCGTTGACAAAAGACTTTTTGTCCCTGTAGCCTGACCCGACCCGCCAGAGGTTTATAGGGTCAAAACTTAATTGGTCATTCAAAATAAATAAAATTCTTATTCAACAATTTGACGTGACAAGCCTGTAATTAACAAGACTTTTGATAATGGACGAAAGAAAACGAAGAGAGAGCCTTGGAGAAAACCCATTCTTGACATTCAATTCTCAAATCAAATCCTCTTGTTGAAAAAAATGGATATGTATATATATTTTTAACAATATTATTATGCATTTGACACATTAACCAATGGGGTGTTAATAAAATATTATTTATCTATTTTATTTTAATTGCAAATTTTAAATTGTCAATAACTTTATGGTTTAGTGACACGAAATTACTCTTTAAAATAAAAAAATCATAAAATTGAATCCTACACTATGATGTTAATATACAATACATGATACAATTATATATAAAATTTGTAACACTTAATATCATTAATATATATATGTTGATTGTACCTAATGTTATCGACTTTTTTAACACAATTATACTATATAATACTAGTCTTTATGTTTTAACAGTTGTTATTGAATTGGACAACAACTCTAAATTATATACACCAAGAATATTATAGCAACAACACTTGTGATTCAACAATAAAATACGAGGAAGTAGTTGTGGTGCACTCGAGTTCCGGCGGTCAATTAATTCAACAGTGCCAAAATTCTGAATCTCTGACGGTTCAAAAACATGTGCTTTAGACTGCAAAAAGCAAACTCCAAAAATATAGTGCACAAAAATCGCTGCACGTTGACTTTGTCAACACCCGGAAATTAACGGCGTTAATTTTCTATCTTTTTTACCCCACTAATTAAATTATTAAACATTTAAACATATCAATATCCACCTCATTTTCGTGATATAAATTTTGAAAAAAGACATGAACGGTGTGAAGACACAAGTAACCGACCGTGAATGTAATTAAAGACCGGCAAAGATTACTGGGCCACTTCAATACTAGAACAAGTTTTGATTCTTTTGTTCACACACAAAAGTAAATTAAATGTTTTTGTTTGGTAGAAGATAGGTGCCTGTTTAAAAGGATCTAAATCGTTTTTTTGGTGTTACTGGATTAGATGTATGGCAAAAGTTTTGCCAGATATCATTGTTTCCATTAATTTGGAGGCTATTAAGTCAATACAGAGGACACAAGTAACCTTCTGTGTTTGAAAACATTTGATTTTTGTTCACATCAAAGTAAATGAAAGATTTGCTTTTCTTCTAGAAATAACTTTATATTCAATTGTCATAAGTGTCAATATATTTAAATGATGTTAAATAAGAGGGTACTTGGGTCTTGGTGTGTTTGGTTGACGGGTTTTGGTATAACGTATAGATATCAAGGACTCAAGGTGATTGTTATTGTTTGGTTGATCGGTTTTAGAATACTGCTATGGGTTTGGATTACCCCATTAATTGAAAAATTCATATTCTTATTAAATAAGAGTTTCATTTTCATTCCTCCTTTCTTCCACAACTATTAATAATCATTCTCATTCAATTCCACCCTACTACCAAACATGAAAAATACTTTCACCAAAATCCATTACCCTTACCAAGTATTTGATACACATACTGATTCCAATATCGATTCCCATGTGCGAACCAAACACTCACAAAATGAATTAACCAACTATTTTTATATATGAAGACATTTCATTAGCTCGGATTTCTTTAGCAGTTTAGCCTATTTTCTATCATCTACCATTTTTCTGCGGAGACGCGAATTGCACCTGAAGAAGACATAGCACTTTGACAAAGTGAAATAGAGATTTTTCATAAATATAAACACACACACACATATATAGTGGGTCAATCCAATTTGTAAAAAAAAAAAAAAAAAAAAAATGACCAACATGTTATCGTATTTAACATCATTTAAATATGCATGTTGACGAAAGATCACAAATGGTCATGCCAAAATAATATTAAGACCAACAAGTGACGTTTTGAAAAAAAAAAAATAATAACTAAAAGTAAAATAACATGTATTTTTTTAATAATAAAATAACATGTATAAGTCTAAGACAAAAATTAAACTGAACTCTTAATATATCGAAAACGGGAAGCCATTTTTTAAATTTTTAATTTATTTTAAAAATTTATCTTCACCACATCCACAGAAATTCAAAAGTAACAAATAGAAAAAATTCCAAATTTCCAAATATTTTGGAAATCTAGAAGCAAATTTCCGTCAATGGATCCACATTTCCATACAAAGATCTAACTTAAAAAAAATAAATAAATAAAAATAAATAAAAAATCCTAGACGGTTGTCTACTTCTCTAAGCCACCAATTTCTTCCTTGTTTTTCTTAGAAAAAAATTGATAATTTTAGTTCATTAATTATACATATATTGTAAACTTAGTCTATAAATTATTACCTTATTTAATTTCTCTCTCTCTTTTGTTTGATGGAGATTTATTTTTTTGTCTTTAATTATGTATAAAGTTACGATTTTCCATATTTCATCTTTGTTGCATCATAGGATTGAACACATAGGCTTCCATGGTTCTTTACATGTATTATAAACTATAATATCCTTATGTAAAACTAATTTCAAGTTTTTCATACACACCCGTGAGTAATGACTATATATTTTCATCGTCACTCAATAAAATAAAATTAAAAAAAAAAAGAAAGAAAGAAAGAAAGAAAGAAGAAGCAAATAACAAATAACAACACGGTTACTATTTGGATCTAAGTGGACCTATTTTTGGATAGGTTTCATAAGAGTTGGTGATATAATTAATAAATTTTTTTACACAAGATCTGGAGTAATCCATAATGAATATATATATAAATGAAGACCACTAAGGTTATAGGAATCAATCCACTTGCTTTTCTTTTTCCTCAACAAGATTAAATTTTATTACATGCAAAAAAAATTTGAACAAATTTATGCTAACAAGTATTGTATGTACCATTTCATGTTTTATAATAGGAAGGATTGCACGTGATACATATATCTAGTTAAATCAAATAATTAATATAATATTTAGTATGAAAATTTTAGTACAAATAGATATTTCCTATAACATATAATTAATCAGATAATACGTCAACCGTGAAGTGAACATGTGTGCAAATTAGATAGCAACGAATTTTAAGGATTTTCAACTTGGTCTTCACATGCGCGTTGGATACACTCCCGAGTGACACTCGTTCATATTTGATGTCTAACTGTGTGATTCTAACACATTTTTTAGTAGTTTTTGTTTTTTAATCTATTGTAGTCTTGTTCATAGGTCTACATGTCTAATGAAAGGGATAAATACAAGCGACCATATTTTGTAGTCGAGTAACATTAATTTTGCAACTAGTTAGAAGGTTGTAAGTTCAACTTTCAATCCTTTCAAATGCAACAAAAAAATAAATAAATATTGGAAGCAATGGATAAATTCATCTATAAATTTGAAAAGAAATATAAACGAGTAAAGATCAAAATAAATGAAATTATTTTAATTTAGGGTTTTTTATAATTGATTTTTTTTTTTTTGTGGATTTGGTATGACAAATTTGATTATTTGATCACCTTCCAAAAAGCTTATGTAACACTTACCTAACCTACATGATTAAGATTTAAATAATCAGCATAATTGGTTAATAATATTTTTATATAATAAATGACACAAAATGGCATTGAAAAAGCTTGGTTTCATGATTAGAAAAGACAAACTCACTATATCTTTTCTTGTATCAATTGTGGATTATTTTTTTTCCTTATACCTTTTCGAGGTGTGCCAGTTAGAATATTCAAACCAATCAAACATGACACCCCACATGCTCCATATATATTCATTATTTTCCTAATTTAATCTCTAATCATTTTGTTTTTGGCCACTATACATCAAGGTCTGATCTAAAAAATTCCATATTTAATTAATTCAAATTAAAATGAAGGTTATTAATTGATTGACCAACTATTAAATTAATAATTTTTAAATTTAATAGTTAATTAATTATAAAATATTATTTCAAACGAAATTTATCACTCAAATAATTACAAACGTGTCTCATGAAATTGGTTGAGATGATTCGATGTATGTTTTTCTTTTTATTATTTTATTACGTAACTAAATATTGTCAATCAAGATTTAGTTTCACATATCTTATCTTGTGTCAACTTTTAATGCACAAATCTTTAACTAAGATTGTATTTAGTTAATTGCAAGTTGATATTGATTTAGGGTTTTATAATGTGGCTAACTATTACAAAAAGTTGGCTGTCTGCATTATATATGGGGCATTTATCCACCAATTATGTAATACTTATGTGATATATACTACACTATATTAGTGGTTGGTACTATTAGTGTCGTGTCAGAAGCATGCTCAGAGGTGCATTAATTTTTTGTATTATTTTAAAATTTAATTTTTTTTATTGTAGTACCAACTAATCTATATCACCTTATAATAATAACATAATCATATCAAGGACTATATTAAAGTTTTCCATTCCATTTTATTAGGCAAAGTGGGGATTCCCATTTGTCCTATTTTTTCCTCAGGAATTTTAGATTTTATTTATTTAGAGTTTATTTATTGATGGAAATAATTTGGATTTTTTTAGTGTTTACAAAAGGCTTTAGACTTTTGAGGGAAAGTTATAATGGGTGTTTATTATATATATATATATATATATATATATATATATATATATATATATATATATATATATATATATATATATATGAAACCCCAAACCCGATTTATGGTGGATCCGGTCTCGATAAAATCATCAGGTATATACTAATTTTACACGATTATTAAAAAATATACTATTACAATAATTAGAAATTAAAATTTTAATAGATAGACAATGTAAATAATTAAAAATTTAAGATTTTTAAAAAAATCATCCCGTTAGTGGTTGTAAAAATTGAAAATTATTTTCTCCAAGAAACTTTCAACTCAAACATTTGAAAATGTGATTGAAATTTATTTATATTATTTCTCAAAATATGCATTGAACTTCTATAAGAAGTCCTTAATATGATATACACATTTGTAATTATAGTATGAGTCTCTTATAGTGTATTGTCAACTTAAAATAATCTTGAAATAGATAAAATTTTCATAGAGTTATGTAATTAATCCTGTTTGTAACTCACTATTACAAATTCATTTCCAAGCACAGGAAATAGAAATTGTGCAAATGAACACGAGCAAAATTAGTGGCTAAAAAGTATGACAATTTCATATGTACAAAGTTGAGAAAATCATATAACAATGGGGAAGAAAGTGCAACAAACTGGCTTGATTGTTTAACGATCGAACAAATTTCTGTTATGCTGAAGCAACTTCTCATACGCCAAGCACAACTCGTCAACGGTAGATTCCCTTTTTTGGACATGGACCTTCATCTCCTCTAGTTCTTGCCTACAGGCCTCCCATTTAGCACGCTGACTCTCACTCAGATCAGTATGGGATTCGCCATTGTACTTTTGCTCTACTTCCAAGACCTTATCAATTGATTCTTCTTCATTTATCTGTAACTCCTGTAAGGGAGAAAAACGAACCCAAACGAAAACACATTAAAGGAGGTGTATTCAATCAAGAATTTTTAAAACTTTTAAAGAGTCTTTAAAAGTGTGTTGGTATCCTATTAAGACTTTTAAATAGTCTACTATTCATTACAAATTTTTATAGTCACTCTTGGTATTTAAAAACTTATAAACTTTACTTTTATTCCTCAAAGTGTGTGTGCTTATGCATGCCGAGGCACTAAAACACACACAGAGACTACTGTTTTTCATTTGCAGCATACCCAATAGGCCACATCCCATTTTCAGAAAATTGGTGTTTCAATCATCAGAATGCATGTATGGAACTATCAACAAAAGCATATATGCATTTATTTAGTCCTATATAGACACCTAAACTTAGACTTATCTGTGTACACTTCAATAGTTCAATATACAAAACAAACACAAAAACTGAATTAAACATGTCATTCACAATTATCATTTGGCAAATCATAACCCAAACTACAAAGTACAAACCTTTTATTATGAAAATATATATATATCAAAAACTAATAACCAGAGAATCAAATATAATTGTGTCTGTTTGCGCAAACGTACAGCCTTACAGGCTCGCGAAACATAACAAATCTTGTGCATTCAGAAACAATTTGAGAAATCAACAACAGAGAACAGTGTAGAGAAAACTGAGGAAATGAGATATACCTTTTTGAGCTCATCATTGATCTCTTCAAGCTTTCCATTCATCAAGTACAGTATGGGATTCCTCAGGTGTAGTTTGGGATTCCTCAAGTGCAGCCGTGATAGTCTTACGGTCTTGTCTGCTTCGATCCTCTTCATGTTAAACTTTTGACCTAACACAACAGCGATCTTACGATCCTGTTCTTTGAGTAAATCTTCCATACCCTGCATCATCTCTAGAACTCTACCTTCAAATTCATCAACTGCATTCTCGGATTATATTCCATGGCCTGCAATGTGGAATACGACTAGTTAGTTTCTGTGATCACTTCAAAAGAAATTAAAAGTCAGTTTATACAGTTTTATTTTCAGATACAGATTATACAGTTTACGGATCGAAGTTACAAAAGGAAAAATTTTTCAAAAAACTTTTATAAGTCATAAAACTTTAATTTTTTGGAACAGGAGAGGCGGATAGCCGGAGACTTTTACATGTCTCCCCGGATCTAGGGTTTCTTGTATCAGTAGATGTTAGAGGGGACTTACCGGAGAGCGGATCGCCGGAGACTGGCTAGTGGGAAAGGCGAAGCTGAGGGCCGATGGTATCTTAGCATAGGCAGTACAAACTGTGTTTGATAAAGCTTATTTTGTGCGCACAATATTAATACTCAAAGTTAAAATTTTAATTATATTTAAAATATTTCTTAAAAAATAATAGTATAATATTTTAAAAATCATATTTGTAGACTTCATATTATATTAAAAGTATAGTTGATAACTTGTATTATTATTATGGTATGATTAATACTATTAAAGTAAGATGTTGGCATCACTGTTACCATTCCAAATGGAAGGTCTCAGGTTCGAGTCCCATCCCAATCAAGGATGTTGGCATTATCATGTTGTTTGAGCAGATACTATGTATAGGTTAGATTGTAGTACTCAAAAAAATTAAAGTAAGAATTCTAGATATGATAAATTACTAAATATAATTATGGTAATATTTAATTAAAATCTTAATGAAAGTAAACTTAAATATAAGAAAAGATATTGTATATGCATGTATAAGGTAATAATAATGAAAAAATATAACAGAAGTCAGTAAATATTTTGAGATCTCGTTGCAGCCTTGCAGGTAACAAGGATTATTTAGTATCCAGTTTAGCTTTGATGGACTTATAAAAGTTTGGGATGTAGCTTCCAGAAATCTGAAGTGCACAAGTGAAATTTCTTCCATATTGTTTGTAACAATATAATTTCTGTGTTTCAGAATTGGCTTTTTAAACTTGAGAATTATTGTGGTTTCGATCTCAGTGACATCCAAGAGGGCATTTGATCTTAACTGGTTCAGAGGATATATGGTATTGTTTGGCTATGGAATGCTGACAAGGGTGCTTCTTTGAATATGTTTACATGTCAGGAAGAAAGTGTGACCTGTATGTGGTGATTTCACCCTTAATGCTACTCTCATTTTGTCCATTTGGGCAAGTTTATTTATTGATCGAAATAATTTGGATTTTATTTTTAGTGTTAAAAAGGGCTTTAGATTTTTTTAGAGAAAGTTAATAATGGGCGTCTATTATATATAGTGCTAGTTTTGAATTCATGAACCAAATAAATAAATGAGTAATAATATAAATTCTCCACTATACATATGGACGTATGGTTGTGAATGACATGACATGATTCTCTTTTAGTCCAATAAATGTTTTGAGTTCGAGCCTTAAAAATGTAACTATTTTAAACCCCACGAGAGAGGACTTTAACATTCAACAAAATTAATCTCATTTTACTCTATTTTTCACTTACTACTTGGACTTTAATTATTCAGAAAAAAAAAATCAAAAACAAAAATATCCTTTGAAATTTCACCTAATCATATTTTAGGTTGTCTGAGATTTGGACCAAATGATGAACTTGGCTCGAGTGATTATTTTAATGAATTGAGTTGGGATAGGAATCCATATAAATAAAAATAAAAATAAAAATATAACGAAGGAAATATGTCATCATTATTTAAAGGTGTGCACTAAATAAACCCAATAATATATAATAGCATGCAAACAAGAAACCACAATATATAAGATTTGTGAACTATAGAAACCATAATTCTAACAATAAGATTTATGAACTATTATTTTCCTAAAGTTTTTAGCTGCATATAAGTCTTAGACCTATTTCAAAAATTTATAATTACAAGCATTTGAATTTACAAAATAAAGAAATTAGCAATGTTATACAAGGCCCATATATATATCGACCAAATTTTCAAAAAGCCCAAGGTCAATCAATTACAAGCGTTGGGTCATGACCTACGAAGCCTTTTTTTCTTTTTTCTTTTTTCTTTTTTCTTTTTTTTTTTCTTGAGAGTTTTGGGTTAAGCTTTTTTCAAGTAAGAAACAAACTTTGTTGGTATAATATGTAATGATTTTTCGTATCTAATGATTTTTAACGTTGTTTTATTTGATTGGATTTTTTATTTTGATTACTATGTAGGTTATTTTATTTAACAGTTGAATACATCAATTAATGAATATAAAACTTTTGTTCACACCTAGGAATTTTTTGCACTAATAATTCTGTTACAATGTAATATATGTTTATACATACTTTCTCAATCTATTGAAGCCAACTAATAACTCTATTGCCTTTCAACCAATAACTCTATTGCCCTTCAACCAAAGTCAAGTCAAGTCAACTAAGTGAAGAATCAGAAGATTTTCTTGATAGAGATATTGTACCTTCACTTTTTCTTGTTCACACTAGTGTACACATTCGAAATAAGAGTATTGTTGACTTAAAAGATTAAAATAATCTTGAAATTGATAGAATTTTCATACACAACTATGTAATCATATTTGTAGGTCATCGAGAAATTCATTACCAAACATAAAAAAATAAAAATTATGAAAATGAACACGAGTCAAAATAGTGGGCAAAAAAGTCTTAGTTTTACATCCATCTCGCAGTGTACTCACCGCCGAACAGGTCCGAGTCAAATAGCAATGATTCGAATCACTTATTTTTACACTATTTAGGATTCTTTTTACACTATTTAGGAAACCCAAGGACTCAATCATATGGATATGTAAAATACATGATTTCCAATCCTAGCAAGAAAGGGAGGCAAACAGATACTCAATTGAAAATAGAATTCCATACTCGATGATGAAAGTCGGATGTACGGCTTGGAGGGAGATCTTTCATTTGCTTTGTCGTTGAAAATCTGCTTTGTCGTTGAAAATTTAACTTTAATTATTCTTGAATGTATACGCTTGAATTCATCTGCTTTGTCGTTGAAAATTTAACTTGTATACGCTTTAATTCATCTGCTTTGTCGTTGAAAATTGAACTTCAATTATTCTTGAATGTATACGTTTGAATTCATATGCTTTGTCATTGAAAATTTATCAAGCATCAAGTCCCTGATTTAACGAATTATCCATTTTCATTTCTTATGTTGATTGATTGGTTTTGCACGTCTTTGTGTCTGTACAGCACTGATTTCCAATCATTTTTACTAAGGATTTTGCAGTCATGTTCAAATTTTGCTAGGCATCAAATAACTATATACATACTATCGTTATAAGCATAAATATTCCAAGATTGATTCTTATTTAAAGCATGTTTCTATTTCAATCTTGGAGTTCCAGCTTCTGCTGTGTATGTATTGGATCTATCTGGTAAAATTTAATTTTTGTCTTTGCAGGCCATGGAACCAATTGTTGAAAGCAAACCAATCATTGAAAGTACGGATTGGGAAAATTTCACTAATGAAGTTGAAAGGATCAAGACAAATTGGGAAGATTTGATCAATGAAAAGGGATATGAAATCTCTCGCCTGGAAGAGTTGATGGCTAAAATCTCGATCGCTTATTGATCAAGGAGACTCTTCAATTTTGCTAAAGTCATTTTGCTTATTGATCAAGTCAAATCCTTGATTCCTCCAATAACCAATGAGCTGGAGAAGGTATTAAAATTTAGAATTCCTTAGTTTTGTTTTCATTTATTAAAATAGTTTGAGTTTCTTGTTTGCATTTATTAAAATTGTTTTAGTTTCTTTTTCAGATCCATAAGGACGATAAGGACTTCTTGACTAAGTTACACGAGGAATCCGAGAAGGTTGAGGAGGAGGAGGAAACCGATTCTTACCTTGCCAAATTCAAAGAAGATGTTGCTGGTTGAGGAGGAGGAGGAAACCGATTCTTACCTTGCCAAATTCAAAGAAGATGTTGCTGATTTAGAGGCGCAGCTTAAAAGAAAGTCTATTCATATCGAGTTGCTGATTTTAGCACCAAAAAAGAAAGTAGAGCAATTATCCTAATTGCTCTGATCGTAACTCTGATATGCTCGATAGAGGAGGAGGAAACCGATTCTTACCTTGCCAAATTCAAAGAAGATGTTGCTGCTTTAGAGGCGCAGCTTAAAAGAAAGTCTATTCATGTCGAGTTGCTGATTTTAGCACCAAAAAAAAAGTAGAGCAATTATCCTAATTGCTCTGATCGTAGCTCTGATATGTTCTTATTGCAGTTTACGTATAAGTTTATTTACCTCTTTATCTAGGTAGTTGTATTTCACCTTGCCGAACAGTAGCAGTCAGGGATTCAACATTAACAAATTAAAATTCAGCAGACTAGGAGTGGATAACCGTTTTGATTTGTTTATTTGTATCTTTTTTTAATCATCTGTAAAAACAAATAAATCAAAAACAAAGTAAACCGTCAATTAGTTCCTGATTCAAAAATAAATTTAGAAAAAAAAACACTTCGAACTATATACCTTTTTCAACTAGGCGCTAGTTGGGCAGTAGACTAGCGCCTAGGCGGCCGACTTGTAAAATTAAAAAAGCAGTGCAAGTGCATATATATATATATATATATTACCTACTGCAACCATGCCGCTAACAATAACAACGAACTCCAAAGAAAAATAAATGTTTTTGTTTTGTTTTACCTATTTCAAAATTGACAAGACCTTTGGCCTTGGGCTTCCATAAAAATTTATATTTACAAGCATTTGAATTCACGGGAATAAGGAAATTAGTAATGCTTATACAAGGCCCATTCATAAATGAGCCAAATTTTCAAAAAGCCCAAGGTCAATCAATTAACTACGGTTGTTATGCCCGCAAATTATGCCCCACCTTGCAAAGTGGACTTGGGTCCAATACGACGCCGTTTCTCTATTTTTTTTAATTACTAAATATATAGCTTTGAAATGTGTGAATGTGGAGATTTCAAATTATGAATATGGAGTATAGAATTTGTGAATGTAGAGTTATGAATGTGTGAATCTGTAGTAGAGTTAACAGAGTTCTAGCAGCCCTGAAATGTGTGAATGTGGAGGTTTCATATTGTGAATATGGAATATAGAATTTGTTAAGTAGAGTTATGAATGTGTGAATCTGTAGTAGAGTTAACAGAGTTCTAGCAACTTCTAGACCTGTAATGTGTGAATGTGGAGTTCCCAAGTCTTGAACATGGAGTATAGGACCTGTGAATATAGAGTTTTGAATGTGTGAATGCATAAGAGTGGTAATATAGTTACTAAACATATAGCCATGTAATGTGTGAATGTGGAGTTTTCAAATTGTGAATATGGAGTATAGAGTCTGTGAATGTAAAGTTTGTGTTCTGTTGCGATGAGGAGTCGTTAATGCCGTTAAATATATTTATTTTTTATTTTTAAAAAAAAAATTTGTGAAACGGTGTCGTATTTGACCCAAAGGTGGACCTGGGTCCACGGCATAACTACTGGTCACACTAGAGCTTGACTATATATAGCTCTACCAAACTCTAATTATTTGAGTTCAAGCATGACTTTAATCTATACTATATATAAAAGTAAAATCCTCCTATTTCATTTTTCCCGCCAAAACTTTTGTAGTGAATTAATTAAATATTTTATTGGTAAAAAAAATTAATAAAGTTTAATGGGTAACAAAATTTTATTTACCAAATTCTGAGAATAATTAACCCATTATAATTGTGAGAATAATGGAAACTAATTCTGCATAATTTTATAAGAAAAAATAATTTATTAATTATTATTTACACCAATAATAATAATTCCAATACTTATCTATACTTCTATATCTATACTACTATTAATAAAAATAAAATCATCCTTTGTCAAATTCCGCCCAGACAATATTAAAGATAAAATGAAAAAGGAAACTGATTTTACTAATTGATTGAAAATATAAAAAAAAAAATCATAATGGAAAAGGAAACGGAAATTAGGCAAATTGGAAAAGGGAATGGATATTACTAATTGACTGAAAATTATTTAAAAACTTAAAAAAATTAATTACACTTTCCTTTTGAAAACTTTAAATTATTTAAACTTAAAAAAATTAGTTAAACATGACTGTTAGATTTTTTATAATAGTTACAATTAATTCATTCAAATATGAAGGAGGAAGAAAAACTAAATGCAATAGGGTGAAAATTAATATACTTAAGGTATAAGAGTATAATTGCACATATATTAATGTAATTGACTAATAATAGTTGCCTAATAATTATTATGATAATAACACTGGTCGTTGAATTTATTTTTATAATAATTATAATTAAATTATTTCTCATTTTTCTCATATTTATTTTAGTAATAATATAATTACATAAGTCATATTAGAATTTTTTTAAAGATAATTGTAGACAAATAATCTTATAATCAAATAAATGTACACGTTCAATATTAGAATTTTTTTTTATAATTTTCTTTATTTTTATTATCTAAATATATAATAAAAAATTTATTTGTGCATCGCACCGGTAATTGAACAATTATTTGCTCTAATTCAAGCAATGAAAACACTAGACAACATAATCGATCCAACCAATTTCATCAATTGCGCTATACAATATTCGATGTTATAATTTATATAATTGTATATCGATCCAAATATTCTTTAAAATATTATAACAAATCCATTCCGTGCAACGCACGGGCGGAAATACTAGTATTGTTAATAAAGATTTTTCAAAATTTTACACAACTTGTAATAACAACCATTTTACAACCACCTATTAAAAAAATTATATATTTTAATAATAACCATTTTATATAATATATAAACTAAAATTGTAATATTATATTTATTTTACATATATAATACATAAAAAAATTAAATTTTTATTAGACTCGCAAAATTATTCAAGTCAAGTATTAAAATTGTTGAAGTTAGTTCAATCTGTTACTTGAGTTCAAACTTTAGCTCAAGTCATCAATAGCTAAATCGAATCAAACATTCATCTAATCGAATATGCGTAATGCACGAGTGAATCAGCATACCCATACTCTCACTAAGATATAACATTATGATGTAAATTTGAAAATATGACCTTTCTTGTATTTATTATTCCAACAAACTTGGAATAAATGTCCAAACAAATTAAAAAAATGTTTAAAATATTTACCATTTGGTTTAAATATAGTCTTATAAACATTCCCAACACACATTGTTAGAAAAAATAGAATAAAATGACATTTTAAATAGTTATTTTGTGGTACAAAGATCAGGGGTCTACTTCTGATTTGGACCAAGTCAAAGTGGATCCGAGTTCTTTAAAGTCGGATGAAGAAATCGATATATTGTACACCCAAAATCAATAATGAGTGAATAAAAATGAAAGTGGCTTGGAAGAAACTTTTGTCCCACATTGGAATAGGGTGTGGGTTTGCATTAGTAAATACAAATCCCTTGACTCGTGTGCACCCGCAATATGCGTACACGAACGTTGTCTAAAAATTGGTAGTATTTTGACCGTATGATCGAGAAGTTTACTTCCCTGTGTTGCTGAAAAGTCGTTTACTTTGATTTCACTTATCGAGAGTAACCTTGTTGGCATTTCTTTTTGGATGTACCATTCCGAAAAGCTTTAATTCTGATTCTAAGGCATTAATTTCAAGTTAATTTTAAATTTAAATTTTAGAATTAATTTTCAGATTAAATTGTCTGTTATAAAGGTTACATAGTGATTTTCAAATTAGTGTTAATGTCATGTTGAATGTTATTTAACCATCATCTCCTATATATATCTTGGTTGAGCATGAGATTTTACACAGAACAACAACCAACCAACGTTCTCTACTATTCCCCCAAAAATTGTGTGCTTCACCGTACCGGTGTTCTTGTTCACCAGACTTATTTTTTGAGTACTCAAACTTTAAGTCAATGTTCATTTTATCATGGCTAGGATACATTACTCCTATCACCTTGGGATTTTAAAAATAAGGTTTTAAAAAAAAGCGTAAGTGTCACACGATTTTATCTTTCATTTTTGTATTCTTGTTTTTTGAAATTATTTGAGTGATTTTCATTTTTGGTCAAACTGTTATTAGGGCATTACCAATTTTAGTCCACCACATTAATTTTTGTCAGATTATAACTAGTGTTTTTATGTCATTGCCACTTTTGGCCCACTATTACTATTTCCATGAGTTGACCGTCAAACAGAGAGGTATTGTTGTCCTTTCATGATCCGGTCTTCTTGACTGAGGAAAAGAAAAAAGTAAAGTTAATATCCTAAGTCGTAAAACCTAATCCCCTAATCCTCCTCGAATACGACCAAAATCGCAGTAAATCGCACCAAAATCGTGGCAAATGGCGCGTAAGGAGTGGTGGTTCAGGCGTCATCATAAATGGCGCGTTAGCGACGCTTGAAGTGGGCTGCAGCGTAGGAGAAGGCAGCGGCGGCTACTGTTGCGGCAGAGGAAGCGGTGGCGGGGGAAAAAGAGGCGGTTGAGGCTGATGAGAGGGAGATTCCCGTGGAGGAGGAGATCAAGGCGAGAATAGAGCGGCCACGACGAGGCGTCGGCGGCGGTGGCGGACTCCGATCGGTACCGCTTCTTCATCGACTCGATCTTGTTCTTGCACTGGGTCTGCGTCTTAGGCGATTTCGTCGAGTTCCCACGCGCCGACACGTGCCGCGCCACATCATCCCAATCTTGCCCCTTCAACTTGGCTCGGTTCCGAAGCACCCATTTCGCCTCGTAAGCTTCCAACAGGCTCGACACAGTCCCTTCGCTCCACTCGTCTCTCTTCAGCCTATCGCTCGCCGCCATCACCGTTGTTGCCGCCGTAGCCAGGCTTCTCGGCGACTCTTGCTTGGGCTTGGGGCCGCCATTAGAGAGAAGAGAAGGATTTTCTTTGCTGGTATTGTTATTATTAGCAGGCTCTTGCAGGGTGTCCATCCCCTCTCTCATTATAATACTGTTTATTTACCACATCTTCTTAGCTGGTAAGGAAATCAGCACAAAGGGCTCAGTTAAGAAGACCGGATCATGAAAGGACAACAATACCCCTCTGTTTGACGGCCAACTCACATAAATAGTAACGGTGGACCAAAAGTGACAATGGCATAAAAGCACTGACTATAATATGACAAAAATTAATGTGATGGACTAAAATTGACAATGTCCTAATAACAGTAAGACCAAAAATGAAAATCACTCAAATTATTTTCATAATATTCCAACACACATACCTTTAACTAAGCACAATAAGTCAATAGTATCTTTTATTTTGTACAATAAAATATAAAATATTAAAACAATACTCACTCATACAATTCAACTTGCGCCAGGGATTCCAAATTTTAAAAAAAAAAAGTTTCAAATTTTATATTGGTTGTTTATATTGGAACAAAAGAAACGAAAAGGCAGGCTTTAAATATTCACCACCTCATAATTTAATAATTGTAAAATAAATATCATCTGACAATCCTGTCGCTCAGATGATGATTTAATAATCTTACGATAATTAAGTTTAATTTGAGTCTTTTCAAAAATAAAATAAAATTAATTTGAGTAAACCTTAACTATTCAAATGATTCCTTCCAGCCTTTGATTCCAACACTTCTTCGCTGTTTCGGACCAAAAAAAAAATCATTTTTTTGGCTTTCAAACTGCTTAATTAATTCAAATTTAACATGGTTAATCATTCAATTTGTCAGTAAACAAATATTTGAAAACGTTAATTTTACCGCAAAAAAATATTCACCTCGAGCGTTGTGCCCCTCCACTAATAGAGATTTGACACTTGTCCCCCAAGCATATAATACTGCTGCTTCTGTTTGGTCAAATGATAGTGATGTTTTTGTGCTTCAATCATTGATTTTCGATCGGTGGAGTAATACTACGCGTATTTGTACTGTAATATTTTTTTTTTTAGTACTACCCACTGAAACACTCCACTGAGGCTCGAACACACTTTCATCATCCATGTAAAAATATAAACTGAGACACCGGATGCCACTTGACCAGAAAGTCTTTAGTATTTGTACTGTAATATACTTCATAACTATTATAAATTTTTATTATTACGGAGTATCATGTTTTAGGATAAATCGTTCGAATTTATATATTTTCAATTTATCGTTGTTATAGGTAAAAGTAATAAATATTTAATTATTTTAAAGTTCTATTTAAATATGTTTAAACTATATGTGAATTATGAATGAAATAAGTTCACAAATGACTACAATAAGTAACCCCATAAAATGGTGAAATTTCACACTCCGACTGTCATGGTCTGATCTTGAGTCAAATATATATATATATATATATATATATATATATAACAAATTAATTAGAAGATTTCTCTCTAAATAAACATCATATTCAATATTATATTAACTCTATATATTAATAGAGCTTGGTCGGCTTATTTTATATGGCGTAAGGAACCTCTGAACTTCTTAAACTCCACTTTGGTTTAATATATTCTGGTTCTTTGTTTTCAAGAAAGTTGGAAATTTTTAATTTTAATTGCTGAAAAGCAATTACATACTACAAGTTTTATGCTTGCATGTTGATTATATAGTTATTAGACTTTCTTATGAACGAAAGATTTAAATATTTGTGTGTTGCAATACTTGAAAAAAATTGAACTAGATCATTTAGTACTAAAATTTAATTATTATAATAACATCTATTTTATTTTAGTATACTCTTTTGGTAAAATAATGTTCAATAATGATGATCGAAAAAAATTGAATGTTTATCTTTATAAATTTGATCAATATTTTTTTATATAAAATATAAATCAAACAAAGTCAATTTGAATCCATTTTGGATCAATTCAAAAAAACAAAACAAAACAAAACAAATTTGAACAAATTATAAGAATTTAATGTATCAAATATTAATTTAAACGTAATAAATTAATTATAATAAACGCCACATGTTTTTTTTGAAGTACTCATGATTTTTTATATGGTAGTATATGTTCTATACTAACATATGACCACTCATTTGGAATGGTAACCATGATACCATCACACTACATGGTAGTTGGGAATGTCATAGTTAATATTAAATTAAAAAAAAAACAATATGAAATAATACTATAGTATCAACCCGGTAACTTGGAATAGTTAATAAGTGAATTGTTAATGCAATTGTAAGGTCTTAAACTCTTGAGATTGAATCAATATTATTTTCATTGTTGTGAGGATATTAAATGTTGTATGCAACAAATATTACTGGAGTACCGCTTGAGGTTAAATTAATTTTAAAGATTAAAATTATATTTTTTAAAAAATCTTCACTATAATTATTACTACGAGTAAAAATGTATATTTTTAAACCAATATGTGTTGATTTTGTTTTTGTCATGATTAAACCTAATGTTTTAATTTAAAACACTTTGTGTGAATGCAAAGCATCCACATGACATAAGTGAAAACCTAATCATAGGACAAATATACTTATATAGTATATATTCAAATTTTGTTTTCATTTCCCCCCTTTTAACATTTTAAAAATAATGAAAAAGGTATAAAGTCGCTGACCCTATTACATTGTAATATCTGTTCATCTATACTTTTCTCAACCTGTTGAAGTCAATTTCGAGATCTCCTCCACTGAGACTCGAACTCATGACCTCCCATTTGAGGGTGGCCACTACATGCCAATTGAGCACAAGGTGCTTGGCAGTCGTCTATGTATCTATTTCTTGATTTCTTTGCAAAAAAGAAATATTTTCACTGCAACCAAATGATATTGAATATCAAATGAAATTATTATTATTTACACCAAATGACCATAATGCTTTTTTATTTCCCAGTGGATCCCTAGTCAGCCCTTTGATTCCTTTAATTTACTCATAACTCCTATACAAAAAATATTGCTTACCTAACATATATTATTGAGAAAATTACATTTTGGCTTCTCAATTATTTCTAAATTATAAATTTAGCATTTCATTTTTAATTTTTATAAACTTGACCATTTAATTGATAAAATAGTTGTAACCTCAACGTTTCAATTAAGTTAAATGTCAAATTTTGCTTGTACATAGAGTTTTATACGAGCATATTTGTAATATACATTCTATTCTCTATTTTCTCATAAAATCTTATATATAAACAAAATTTTGTGTCTCATTTAGTTGAGACACTTTTTTTTTTGGTGTCCAAAAGAGAATACAACACGAAAATTGATGCAATAAATGAAATAACAATGGGGACTCGAAAAAGGGATCGCGCGAGTTGGTATTCTAGATGCCTTGATATGAAGGATTAGAAGTGCAAGAGTCTAAGTTAAAGTCATGATGAAAAGACACAAACGAATCATAACATAAAAAGTATTACACACGTTTTAAGTGAGAGTTTCACACAAGACTTACTCAATAAATTAAGAAGGTTGGTTTGACTGATTTGTCATATCAAGAGCTCTTATGTTCACGTTATGAGAGAGATCATAGGCCTCTTCACTTGACAATAGATCAACATGGTTACTCACTTACTTGAACATATTATATTCACAAAGAGACAATTGTTATGCAAATTGGATGACAACAAATCATGATCGTCTCGCCTCAACAAACTTGTATGCATTATATTAAATTAGTATATATATATGGTGGTGGTTGTTGGATGCAAATCAGGAAAAAAAAAAAAAAAAAAAAAAAAAAAAAAAACCTCCTGTGAATCAAATTTTGAAGTTGTAATTGGTTAGACAAATCACCTTAAAACTTTACTCCAAAAGTACATCAATGTGGGAGTTTGAATCCTACTAAAAACTTTAGGTTATTGAGATACTTTGACCGATCAGAGGTGATGAAGATTCTTTTTGCACAGAATATACATGTACAGAGTGAAATCTAGAGACTAACGAGGTAAATCATGGTTTAAGATTTAACTTTTAAAGCTGCATTTACTAAGATAATTCGAAACTGATATATATTTCCACCGGCGGCCGCTATAATTCAAATATTCCGGCCACTTGCCGACAAACGCGGATGAATATATATTCAACCTACGTACTATATGTAATCACTCCTCATAATCATGCGATACCCAAATGCTACCAAACAACGTGTTGTACAAATAAACAAAACTTATTTAATTTTGAATAAATTAATTCTCATTCGAATACTACTGTAAATAAATTAAAGTACGTAATAAATCAGAAAACACACTAATCCTGTACAACTATCCCTAGCTTGTGACATGCATTATGCTCCATCAATTAATTATCAAAACCGAGAAAAAACAAAGAGCTGAGTGAACTATTCCAACATTATTTATCATCAACTATTCGTGTAATTTTCAAACAACTATAATTTTAAACTTTTAATTGACACGAAATATATCTTTCAATTTGATATATTAAAATCATAGCAGAGGTGAAGGAGGTGTGGGCTGATTCCACACGCATATATACATGAGCAGCATTGCATTTGATGAATGGTGATCAGCTGTGGCGGTGACTACACGAATTGAAAATTAAATGATCTAAGAAAGCAAATTAAAGGGAGCCCACCGACGGGTACGAAGCTCCGTCAGAGATGGATGTGTCGGGAAGTGGAAGAACACACGGCGGCCTCATAGCTCTGCAAACTTTATTGCTTATTATTGACTAACTGAAGTCTGAAAATATATATATGTATATTTATTTGATTGATCTGACGGAATTTGACAACATCCCACCGCTGCCTCGCGCCGAAATTGCATGCCAGCATGTTGGGTATATTTCGGTGAATAGTCAAGTTCAACATCAAGTTATTAGAGGATTGTTGAGTAGAAGGTTTAAGCTCTTTATCCTAACAAGTGACATTAGAGCAAAGTTACTATGCACTTAAGGCTGACAACACATGATTCACTTGATATCTTAATATTATGATTTTATTTTATGTTTTAGTCCAAAGTATATACAGAGAAAAATGAGCTTGTTAACAATTATTCTTAGGAAAAGGGTTAAATTGGCCAACTAAGTCAATTGAATAGTGCAATTAGGTCCCCTAAGTAAAAAGAAACTCCATTTAAGTTCTCTAAATCCTTAAAATTATTCAATTAAGTCCAATTTAATTTGTTTAGCTGGTTTAATTTTTGTGGTGTTAACACGTGCCATTTTTATTTTAATTTTTAAAATAATTTTATTTATTTATTTATTAAAATTAAAAATATTTTTTAAAAAATAGCAATAAACAGTCGTGGCTATACGGCAAGGACAGTCGCAGTCGTCCGTGAAAAAGACAGCACCGGTTGTCCGGTGCAGACAACTGGTGGCTTTCTTTTTTTTAATTTTTTTAAATAAATTATCTTTCTAATTACCATTAATATTTCCTTATAATTTTTAAATTCACTTTTTTGTGTGTTTAATAATATTTTTAACTTGTTTATAAATATATAAATTTTATATACTAACACTAAATTAAATATTACATAAAAATTAAGTTATAAATAACTCAAATCAATCTCATTAATTAAATCGAATGGGTAAAAATGAAATGGGGCATAAAATTGCTCTTGATGTAAAAATTTAGGGTTAACTAATGGGTCAAAACTATTAGAGGAAAAAAAAAGAAGTTAAAAGGGTCCAAAGAATAATGCTTGGTGAGATGCTGAGATGGGCTGTGGGTATAAGTTGCCCAAAAGGGTGAAGGGTAAAAAGAATGAGTGGAAAACTTTGTTTTATTGAAAAAATGGGGTGAAAAAAAAAAAAAAAAAAAAAAAAAAAAAAAAAAGGTCAAACTGACATTTCATTTTCTTTATCTTCCCCCCTTTCTTCTCCTTCACTTCCCACCATTTTTTCTCCCCTCACTTTCTCTCTCATCATTACAATCTTCTCTGTCTTCTTCTTTTATATAATACCCCTCTTAGGGCCTCCAAAAGTCTTGCCTTTTTCTTCCACTTTTTCTTTTTCTTATTCCCTACAAAAGGTAGCCCACAAATTAAAATTTCAAAAAAATAAAAATAAAAAAAATAGTGTGCACTTCATTTTTGCCAGAATTTGAAGTTTTCTTGAGGCGATTCTTGAAGTGTTCATAAGCTTCAATTCCCTAACATGGATAAACAAAATTTGTTTTTGAGTGATGGGATCACAATGCCATATGGAATTGGAGTTGAGGCCAATGATTTCTTCAATCCCAGTTGGGAAAATCCGGTGGATCAGAGTGACCCGTTCGAGTCGGCGTTGAGCTCCATGGTGTCGTCGCCGGCGGCGTCCAACGCCGGAGTGCCGCCGCCGGCCGCCAACACTTCCGGGGGGAATGAGAATTTCGTGCTCAGGGAACTGATTGGCAGACTAGGCAGCAGCTTTGATAACCCCGGCGACATTTCTCCGGCCGCCTGTACTAACAGTTCTTGTTATAACACCCCCTTGAATTCCCCTCCTAAGCTAAATCTCTCGTCAATGGCGGATCATCAGATCAGGGCCGCCAATTTTCCCATCCATCCTGCCCTTTCCAATTTCTCCGCGGATCCTGGATTCGCAGAGAGGGCCGCAAGATTTTCTTGTTTTTCCGACAAGAGTTTGGTCAACTCCGGGAAGTTTTCCGGCAAGGTTCAGGGATCTCAAATGGCACCCATTCAGGAAAACTCAGCTCCCAGCAAGAAATTAACGCTAGAAAACTCAGAATTAGGGGATTCCAGGGAGAATTCCACTGTCTCTGAACAGATTCCAGTTGGGGAAACTGCCAAAAATGATGCAAATTCAAGAAAGAGGAAATCTGCTGCAAAGGGGAAGGCCAAAGAAACAACAACAGCCACACCCTCATCATCCTCTGCCAATGTAAAATTTCAGTTCTGTTTTGTTCTGTTCTGTTCTGTTCTTTTAATGTTTGCAGAAATTAAGGAAAGTTTAACTCTACCTCTGCAGGCTACATCCCAGAATAATGAATCTAATCCTAAAAGAATCAAATCAGATGAGCAAAACAGTGGGAATGACAAGGATTCATCTCCAAAGGGGAATGATAAAGCTGCAGGGGAGAACAAAGAACCTCCAAAGGATTACATTCATGTCAGAGCCAGAAGGGGCCAGGCCACTGATGCTCATAGTCTTGCAGAAAGAGTATAAATTCTTCAAACTGCTTCTTGTTTATCTTTGTTTTAGCAAGTGAAGATCTTACTTACACCTACTTTGAACAGGTTAGAAGAGAAAAGATTAGTGAAAGAATGAAGCTTTTACAAGATCTTGTGCCAGGCTGCAATAAGGTGCAATAAATTAGTGAATGGATGGTGTTTTGAGTTAAAGGAAAATCTGCAGAATTCTGAAAGTTTTAGCTTGTTTTCATGATAGGTGACTGGAAAAGCTGTTATGCTAGATGAGATCATAAACTATGTGCAATCGTTGCAACGACAAGTCGAGGTAAATTAACCATCACTCCACACTGCAATTCACTGCCAGATATTAAGCCATTATATTTCATTTAATGTAATTCATTCATACTTTCTGGCTTGTAGTTTCTGTCAATGAAGTTGGCTACTATAAATCCCAGAATGGAGTTCAACATGGAAGCTCTTCTCTCCAAGGATGTGAGTTATTATTATCACAAGTCTTGTCTGATTCAAAACTTTCTGCTTGAATTATGAACACTCATTGTGAAAATTTTTCAGATGTACCAATATCGCGGGGCGATGGCTCAGAACATGTTCTCATCAGAGGCCTCAGGATCACCAATCCCATACTCTTTTCAATCTCTGCCATCCATTCCAAACCTGCACACACTCCTTCCTAAAGGATCAGAAGTCCCTTTTCCCATTAACCAGTTGAATGCTAATAACAGCAGTAGAAATCTTGGCCTGGCATTGCCTCCTATGGACACTTTTCTTGAGCCTGCTTCACAGGTAACTAAAATAACAAGTATAGGGCAACTCCAGTCAATTTAGTCAGATTGTTGACTTTGGTAACCACAAGGTTACAAATTCAACTCCCAGTAGGAGCAACTTATTGGCCTTCTTAGTTTGAGCCGATCGAGCAACCTAGGCTGGTTTACCTCTGGTAGTACGTCACAAAGCATGATTTACCCAGTGCATACCCTTTTGTATTGGTTGCGGGTTTCCCTCTTTATCCAAAGTAATAAGCATAAATGTTTTCTTGTATAATAATAATGCTTAGACACTGAATGTCCAGGTGCCAGCTTTCTTTGAGGATGATCTCAACACTGTTGTCCAGATGGGTTTTGGCCAAAACCAGTCACAGAATTTTCATGGTTTGTTCTTCTTCTTCTTTTTCACCCCTGAAACTAAACATTACGCGATTTTGGTTGATTATATTTCAAGTTTTTTACCTGTGAGTGCATCTTATTTTGGGATGATGATGAATAAATGCAGGAACTGTGGGTGCTTCTGGAATGAAAGTTGAGCTATGATCACACAACAGTCAAAAACTGTTCCACCATTCATTTTAAGGCCCCAATTGGGAGAGGCTTTTGTATATGTACAGGAGACTTGGCAGTTCAACAGAGAGGACTTCTGGATTCAAGAAAAAGAGAATTTTTTCCCCCCATCCATTCTTGTTCCATAATTAATTTAGCCATTAGTCAGCTGATTATTATGATTTTTTGCTCTTTTTTTTTTACATTAAAAAAATTGGAGGAGAAGGATTAGAGATCTATATTTGTTGTGAGAACTCCAGAAATTTCACATGTAACATATTGTAGCTGATGATAAGATGTGTGTCCAAGGGTTGGTTGATGAGAGGGAAGACATTATGTAACTCATTGTATTATCAAACCACATTTTAATTCAAAAATTCCATCACTAATTAATTTATTTGCCTATTCATGTATGTTCAGTTTACTCCTACCCATTGTGTGTTGATTGACATTGATTTTGGAAAGTGACCTTTTTTAAAAAAGTAGGTTATGTGGTTAGAATATATATTTCAAGGAGGACAATTAATTTTTTCTTATTTTTATTATGGGCCAATTGCGGCGAACTTATAGGATACTTTCAATTGGATAGATTATGTTACAATTAGATTTGACACATTCTTATATCAATGTGAAAGTTACGTTTAGATTTTGAATCAAAAAAGTTGAAAAAGAATCGTTTAAGATTAAAAGTCAATACAAGCATTGAAAAGATGAAAAGACACATTTATAAATTATAACTTTAGAAACTGCTGATATAAAGATTCTTAAGGAGTAAAACTCTCACCACGTGTCATAATTTTATTGATAGAGGGAAAAGAGATGAATAAAAGTGAAAACCCGCGCTTTTTTCTCGATGAATCAAAGCAGGTAAACTAAGCAATGAGTAAAAAAATGAAAGTATGTATATTATTACTCATATTCACTAGCCAAAGAAAATGGGAAATATCACATAGTACAAAAATATGTATTTTATATTTATTTGCATGATGTAATATTATATAGGAAAAGTCTACTATACCCATTGATGTCAATGTCTCTCGTAATATTATATAGAAAAAGTCTACTACGTCCATTGGTACATGCAGGGCTAAACTTAGTTGATTGACTGATTACCTTAGAACTTTACTCCAATGACAATGTGAGGGTATGATTTGTCTGGCAATTCGGCATATACTAAGAAACCTAGTATATCGAGAAAAAAAATCCTAAAACTTTTTGTATTCACTCTTCATTGTACCTGGTGCACCTTAGAATCTGTCTCGGGTACTCGATACATAAACCTCAAAACTTTTTATATTCACTTTTGGTTGCACTTTGTGCCAACATCTTAGAAGTATTCATATTATATATGTAGAGTACATTTTGAATATATTTTTGTAGAGTAAATATGTAAAAAGTTAAAACAATAATAGAAAACTGGCACGTAGTAAACCATCTTCTTCATATCATTTTAAAATTTCATATGATTAGTTGTCCAATTCTTAATTTTGTCGAATATCTTTTATAATGTGTCAAATCGGTTAATATGACCAGCTAACAAGCTATCTAGCTAATAGTGAAGTGGAACCAAAATGTGATGTTTGAATAATTTTGTAATGTAATATGTAAGAAAGAAATAGAAACATAGAAACATTAGTCATGTGATTTGGTGGTTTGCTAAATAGAAGGGTGATATGAGGAGATAAGTAGGTGTGGTACACAAAATATGTTATTGTGGAGACGTCAAAATCAAAGGGAAAAAATTGTTTAGATGGTTGGGGCCATGTAATAAAAACCCTGAAATTGCGTAACTTTAGAGGATTAGATTCTTATTTGTAACCAGCTGTTAGTGGGGACAAATGCTCTCTTAAGTCCAGTTGTTTGATTACTAAGGATGTTGCATTCAGCTGGAATCCAATGTCACTTTGAATGCTATACCTCATACAAATATTTACTATGAACTTTGTTTCGCAAAATAGAATGGTATTTCATAGAATTACTAATAAATTTGTAATATTAAATTAGTTATATTGACGGGTTTCAAACTTCAACTTAACCTGTCATATTGATTATTGACATATTCATGTGTGTTTTTTAATTTCGATTTTGAATCTACTTAGCTTCTTTCTACCCACCCATCCCCAATCAAATGTATCTCAAAAAAAAAAGTTATATTGTCGCTGTAAATGCTTTTATTTAATTTCAAAAAGATAAATGAGTGATTAAAAAATTAAATTTTAGATTGATTATATTAGAAAGTAAATTTTTCATCAAACATTAAATTTAAATTTAAATCTTATCTTATTTATTCCGACCAATTACATTATGTCTCTAGTGGGAAAATTATTCATCCTAATTATAATCATAATCATTTCATTTTAATAAATTTTGTTGATGAACATCATTTAAGTATCATTTTAATGAATGGTTATTGATGGACATCTTTCTTTATTAACAGCACTGTACACCAGGTTGACAGCAGTGAAGTTATGGGTTGGCCAAACAATCAGAACACTATAAGAAATCATATATATATATATATATATATATATATATATATATATATATATATATATATATATATATATATATATATATATATCAAATAAGAACAGCTCATGTAAAAAGTAAAACCAATATTAGTCACCTATCAGGGTTTACAAAGTTTATGAGATCAATTTTATAATTATTACAAAATTTACAATATTTATAAAATTGACACTGCTTTTTTTCTCTTTATTTTCCAAAAATTTCAATCATTGATCTATTCAAATAAATAAATCAAATTAATCTTACTTTTTATCTAAAAACATGTTCTCACTTAAACCCTCCCCTATTATATATAAAGTGCAGAGAATGGATAAATAGATGCAGAAAGTAGTGGGGTTGGGAGGAAGATAGGCACAACTTTGTGGATAGAAAGCCATTAATTTCCAGGAAAAGGCTGTCAGGAAAATCTCAAAGGCTAGCTTCCAAACACCACACCAAATCTCCTAACCATACCTCATTCATATATATATATATATATATATATATATATATATATATATATATATATTAATGTAAAATGTTCAGAATATTTTCATAGTTCGATGTAAGATTGAATTTTCAGATACAAGATAGAATATTCCTTATAGGTTTATATATATGCAAGTTCTCATAGCTAAAACAGAAAAGCTGTAGATTCCTGATAGGTAGGAAGAAAAAGATCAGAAGCTAAAGAGGAAAAGAATGAAAGATAATAATATTTCTACCTACAAAGTCAACTTGGTTGGTGAAAATGTTTAATTTGCAGTTATTTTTATTTTTTAGAAAAATTAAACAAAAAGAAAAAGAAAAAGAAAAGAATAGTGTTAATAATGTCAGTGCATGATTAACTGCTGACATAACAAGCAATTAAGGGTCCACAGTATAGAAAGATTAGTGGTTAGGAGAGGATTGATGGAATATGTTCCTTTGGAAGGTTATTAAAAGCTAATAATTCTCAATTAGAGAAAGGGGGTTGAAGGGTCCAATAATTACCATTCTAACACTGTTCCTCTCATCATTTATGTTGTACACACTTATCATACCTACTTTTTTTTTATGTCATAATATTAACAGCATCTTGTCGTAGTATTAACGGCATCTTGTCACAGTATTAACGGTATCTTGTGATATAAGATTTATTTAATTTTAGTCAAACTTAATTCGAAACATCTTTTCGATCTAAAGATGTTAATGTATATGGACGGATAACTCGAATTCCTAATCTTATAATTTTAGCATAGACCCTTTTCACTCGAACCAACACATTTTAGTTATCTTACCTTACTTTCACTTTCATTTCCAGCAATCATGTTTCGTAAATTTTACTCCAAAAGATTGAAAATATTTATGGATTAAAGAAAAAAAAAATCTCATTTTTTACTTTTATGTGTCTGCTCTTTTCAACCTTGGTGCCATTTTCTCTTTAGTTATTTTGTTTGGTGTGATATGTGATTGAAGTGAGAGAAAAATAATGTAATTATAGATAAAGAACCTTTCATCATTTTGTTATACCAACCAGATCATTTATCTAACGTATAATGATCATTGACAATCCATTATGTATTCTGGTAAGAAGTGGAGAAGATTTAGATTTAGATTTGACATCTCAATTTATGTTTTTATAAAGTTTTAACTTTATTTTTTCTGCTCAAAAGATTGAATCTTTAGCCATGACAGGGCATCTGGGAGGATGCAATTCATGAGAACTCAGCTGACTACAAAGGTGCATGTTTTTGATTTTTCTTTCCAAATTTCATCCATATGACCAATTGAGGTACCCATACGGATAGATTTTAACTTTATTCTCAAAAAAAGTTATTTAATTTCAATAAAAAGTGATTGTGACGATATTTTAACGCGACGTCTATTTTTAAAGAATTTTAACAGTCGAAATCGCTCGACAATCTTATAACAATCCAAAGATTTTTGCCGCATACACACAAGCCAAAAGCTTTGCAGCCACAAGACATTAAAAATGTCATTGTTTCTCTTAAAGATGATTGTTTTTATTTTGGTTGTTTTTTACTTAGGGTTGAGAGCATCAAAATCTCTGGAAAATGGAGAGGGATCCTGTCAGCTCAAAAGCTTGATGTTATTATTTATTTATTTATAATAATATTTATTTATTTATAATATTTTCCTATAGAGTTGGGTCTCTATATATGTGGACCAACCAGCAATATTATTAATTTATAATACTGCAAACACTATTAACTATTCTTGAAGGACCACAATAACAGTCACAAGTTCCCCCATGTTACTACTTTGTTGCACCTTCTGCATCAAAGATCTGAATTTTCCTGTGTCATTTTCAGTGCCATTTCCCCTATTAAATTTTTGGTTGCTACTATTGTTTGTGGTCAATTTTCTGTCATTCCTATGATTAGAAATATATATATATATATATATATATATATATATATATATATATATATATATATATATATATATATATATATATATGTGTGTGTGTGTGTGTGTGTGTGTGTGTGTGTGTAAAAATTAGAATAGATTCAAAAATATTATGAGAATTTTCAAGTGTTAAATGACATTGGTGTGGTTTAATAATAGGTACAGCTACTTATTTGGTTGTATTTGGTACTGTTCATTTATATATCCACCTTACCCAATACAATTAGACGTACCATACATAATTATACCAAAAATAAAAGTCACTAATATTGATTGATAGCTTTTAAAAAACAATAGTTATATATAGGAAGCGGATTATGTTATAATTTTAATATAATTGACACGAATCTATTATGCTTTGTTTATCTATATGATACTCCCTCACTTCAAAAAATGAGTCTGAGTGTCCTATTATCATATTTATAATTCTCATGGACCATGCTAAACTCCTACAATTAACCCTCCTTATCAATCACTCTCTAACATATCATTTTATTATTGAATATGTAGATTCCTTATTAATTTAGGATGGGGCTATGCAATTCACCATAATTTCTTGAAAATCGATAATTGTAAAAGTGAAAATTATTTTTCCTTTTTTCACATCCCTACAATTCAATTTACTTCTAAAATATAATAATAATGCAAGTTTGCAAGCTACTTAGCAATTTAAAAATAAATGTTACATGTGATATTGAAAAGACTATACTTTTAGAGATAATCACAATTTCATTGAATATATGTTAAATGATAATAAATGTTGGGGGCAATTCCGACCGAGTTGAACACCACAAGACTTCAAGTTCGACTCTCCATGAAAGTTATATGTTGACTTTCTTGGTTTGAACTAATCAGCTACAAATGCCCTTTAGTGGCAGCTGATTTGTCTCGTAAATCAAAATGATATAGTTGTAGTAATAAATTAGGTCAGAAGTGCAATGACATGGATAAACAAATTGCATCTGCATCAAAAGAAACATGGAATGCAAAGTGAAGCTACTCCTTAGGGCCATATCTCTATTCCTTTCCAATAATAAAAGGGGAAATGGTCCAAATGGATATACTTTCATTTCAATGGCTAACATATGGCTAGGGTTGGAGCCTACTTGGTAGCTTCTCCATCTTCTATTTGAGTGAAAGAGGAATTTGTGGGCAGAATAGAATGGTCCACAAGTTGGAAGAATTACATGTCAGAGAAGACAATCCCACAAGCTAGTTGTTGAATGGTCTCCATTGACAAGATGGACTACAATATCTGCCCAAGTTTAACTGCTTGTGAACACTGTCTGCCTGAAGCTACCCATTTTATAATACACAGGCAATGGCAGACTAGTCTCACCCACAGACCCCACTGCCCCCTATCATCTTGACATCAAAACCCAGAAATTAAATGATCTCTAAGCTAGTAAACATCAATGCTCATTCTTCATATCTTTCAACACTTCCCATTGTCTCACCTCCTAGTCCCACCTTATCCAACAGATGGCATGAATATCGACTCCCCAACTTTCAAAATATTTCATTCGCCAAATGTTCATTTCATTTATAATAAGTGAGACAGTAACAAATCGTCTAACTTCAATAATGTCCATTTCATTTATAATAAGTAAGACAGCAATATCTGTAAATATTATTTTCATAGATATGTGTTTTGTAGTATGTAAACTAAAAATTGTTGATCTATCCATGTTTCAATACCCATATATACTTGAAACGTGCAATTTAGCATCTAATGGTGTGACTACAAGCAAAGGATCAAGAACAACATAAGCAAATACCAATTAAATTAATGAGTTTAATAATCTACCCTTACACATTTGACAGGTGTTGCAGAGCCTGTTTGTATGCATGTGGTTGAGTTTGTTCTTGTCCCTGTAAATCTGTAATATGAAAAAACATGGTCATACACACAGACCGAGAAGTTCAGTATCAAACAAACAAACAAGATAACGTTGGAGATTTCAGTTGTGTCTAGACTCTAGAGTGAGCATACCCATGTGAACTGTATTTGCAAGGATAGAAGTCTCAGAACAACAGATGTTCCAAGTACCTCTGAAACAATATGTCATAAAATTTGAACATAAAGTTGGTAATTGGTAACAATTAACACAATAAAAGGCCAAAAGATCCTTTAATCTGTATAGCAGAGCTTACTACATTGGTACATACAACATCACGTTCTATATGGTTTTTTTGTTAAAAAGCATCTCTCCTATATGTTGCACCGGTCATAACCAGAGAACCATGAAGTGGGCTCTAATTTTGCCAGCTCCTCTTCAGTCTGATAGAATGACTCGAATTCCTCTCTCCACTGTTGATCACCAGAGCTCTGTGTCTGCGTTGCAGCATCAAACTTACCCGCATTGCACGGCTCTACAGAATCATATACTGCTTCTGTTTCTTTATGCACTCGAGATTCTTCAAGTAATTGTTTCAGGCTGTTGATTTCATATTCATGCTTTTTCTTCAATTTTTCAATCTGTTTGTAAGCCTTGCTGGCTTCTTGCTCCGCGCCTGTGGCCCGTTTCTGCACATCATAGAGATAAAAGCATTATAGTAGAGTGTGAGTATGCCTTGCAAGCAGGTTTTTTTTTGGGTAACATTATGTATAGATTCTGGACATGAGTAAATACATGCATTAACGATAGCAAAAACATCAGAAAACAATAAGGTGCCAATGTTTTAACATGCAAACATATATACCAAGCTATAATATATATTTCAGTGTTTGGATGTGATAAATAAATACCAGAAGGTAAACTAGAAGTACACCTGAAATCAGAAAATTTTACAATGAAATGGACCCTTATGAAGCACCTAAGATTGTATATAGATATAGATCGTTGTGATCAAATGAAACCATGTTGCATATTCCTTTGTAAGAATTTGGCATCTGAAATGGACCCTTATGAAGCACCTAAGATTGTATATAGATATAGATAGTTGTGATCAAATGAAACCATGTTGCATATTCCTTTGTAAGAATTTGGCATCTTAGTTGAAACCGTCAATACAAATTTCTGGTTATAGTAGAAACTAGAAAACATCAAAACATGTAGCATCTTATTGATTTATTTTGCACTGAAACATAGAGCTTAAGTTTAAAAAATAAATTTTCAAAAAAAAAGTTTAAAAAATAAAATGAAAAGGTCTAGAAAGTTTGCGTTTTGCAATAATGACTACAAACTGAATAACTACACAAACATGGTCCAGAAGGTTGTCAGCGGCCTAACTGTGTTCACAAGAATAATGACATTTACATGCAAATAGGTACACACAAGGGAGCATTTACCTTGACAGTATCACAAATCTATTCATTATGAAGAAACAACTTAAGCAAGCGATGCATATATAGATTGCTCTCATCCACCCCTCCCCAATCCCCATATCCAAATGAAAATTTGGAGAAAGCAAAATTTTAAAGAACGTGAAAAGATAAGCACACAGAATACAAACAGATACCACACGTCCATCTTCAGAACCATAAAATAGTATCAAGAGAATAAATGATAATGAGTAAATTATAGAATCTAAAGTTACCTCAGCAACTTGAACAGCTTCATCTGCTTCTTTTAGCCGCACAAGCAACTCACCAGCAGCCTCTACAGCCTCAGCAGTGTCCCTTAATTGAGCCTGAAGTCCTTTATTTTCATCTATGAAATATCGCCTCTCCTTCTCTCTTTCCACTTTAAGTGCTGAAATTTCTGCAGCAAGAGCATTTATGAATCTAGATTCTGCACCCCTTACTCCAGCCTTTGCAGCCGCTTTCTTTACATCTTCTATTCCATCTTGGATCCTCCTGTGCCTAGCAAGCAGTTGCATATGTTTTTCCTCGAGATCAGCATACTGTTCTAGCATGCGTGCATGACCCTGCATTGCAATCTGCATTGCTTCTTTCAGCTCTTCTGAGCACTTTTTCTCCATTTCAAGTTCAATCTTTTGCTTTTGAGCTAGTGCTCGGCTGGCTTCAAGCTCTAATCTCACTTCCTCCACAAGACTGATCCACTTACTTTCTGTTTCAGTCCACTGCAGTCTCTCCCTTTCAAGTATTTGCTCAGCACTATCCTCTGTTGGTTCTGGAATTGCAGACAAAGATCTATGCTCAGCACTATCCTCCACTGGTTCTGGAATTGCAGACAAAGGTGTTCCCACACTTTGCTGACATGAATATGTTAATTGCAGTAATGGACGCTTTTTGGATGCCTTAGGTGAAGATTCCACATAAAACTGCAGTTGACTTCTCAAATCCTGAATCTCCTCCAACAGTACTTCCCGCTCACCCAAGTCAAAGAAGTTGCGATACCTTTCCAGCTCATCTTGCACTTGTCTCAGTTCTATTTTTGTGCTTAAAAGTTCAGGATGATTTTCATATTTTTCTTTCAGAATCTGAAACCAAATGAAACAATGCATGATGAGAGGAAAGGAATCCACATGACTAAAGTAAAAGAGCCAAAGGCATACCTTATGCTCATGAGTAAGTGACAACATCTCATCCTCCATAAAATCCTCAGTTGTTAGGACCCCATCCATCAAGCTCTCAAGGCGTGCAATTTTATCTTCTCGTGTTTGACTGATTACAGCATTGCATTCTCTCTCATGTTTGTACTGCTGAACCTGTGATTGGTTGTAAAAAGAAAGGTCACACAAATTGAAAGAAAACTACAGTTCTTGATTGAGTGAGATAACCTACCAAACGGTTTAGTTGCATAATTTCTGAACTTTGTTTGGAGCATATTTCTTCCAGTGCCATCTCTCTCCGTATAGCTCCTGCCAAGACCTTCTCCACCGCCTGAAAAGTAAATTGTTAAAGAGATATAAAAACAACTATGACAAAATTAATCTCTAAATTCCACTCAAGGCTTCAGAAACTTACTTTAGGCACTTGAACCTTGAATTTATCACAAGACTGTGACCCATCAACAGGTACTAACTGCAGATTTAAACTATCACTGGCATCTTTAAGCTCTTGCAAAGAATTTTTTGTCTTGCATTTACTACATAAGTATAGTGAACCCTCTTGGAATGACTCATTGTCATTAAGAACAGTTTGGACACCCACATCAACTTTAGTAACTGGTACTATTGCTCTAATTTCAGCAGGTTTGTAAGAGAATCGAAATGAGGACTTTCTTAAAGCTGCACTCTGTCGATGAGCGCTAACGATTTCAAGACCACGGTGAAGACTAGCAGCCAAATGTTCAGTTGACTTAAAACAATTTCTACTTCGTGTTGATTGAGTATTCAAACAACTGCTGCTTGAGGGCTTTGTCAAGGATGAATTTGAGGCATCCAACTCATTTTCTATAAGGTTCTTTTCAGAGGCAGTTAGCATTGATGAAGTCCTAAGACTTTTCCTACTGCCAGTATTAACCCTTGGTGAAACACTTGGAGTTGGAGACTTTGGAATATCACATGGAACTATAGTGAGATTAGATGAGGAATTTGGAGACTTCTCAGGAGTCGGTTCTTCATCCATATCTTCATGAGCAATTTCTTCAGCACATGCATTCCCTGTTTCCACATTAACTGCATTTGATTGGAGATCTAGTCTTTCAGCTTCTTCAACAATTTCCATTAATGTATCACCATCATCATCTACAAAAGGTACTGCCAGTGATCGATTGAGGCTAAACTTTAACAGGTTCAAACTTCTCCGGGCATTCCATCCAGTAGAATAATTTCCATTCTGGTCTTTTTGATTCGCCTTCATTTGAATTAGTTCCTCCTGTCCAGAAGAACAAAGCAAAGGCATTAAAGGACAAATGCAATAATGTAATATAATAGGAAGAAAATAGATTGAACAAAAGGCAAAAAGAGTTTTCATTTTATTGATATCACTCAGGAAGTACATGGGGAAACCTAACACTTCGTAGTACACTATTACTTATCACTTTGTATTCCCAAACAGAACTATTCAAGGGAAAAGAGAATTCAAAGAGTGAAGACATAGTATATACCTTCAACTGCCGTATAACTTGCCTCAAGAAATTCACATCATCCTGCATTTCTTCATTGACAACAGCCTTGTTCTTGATTGCCTTTGCACGTTGGGCAAATCTCAGTGTGCTGAAAGTCTCATTCTTGCAGCTGCATTTTCCATGGCAAAATTCCCTCATGTTGGAAAAGAACCAGACAGAGAATAATATATATATATATATATATATATATATATATATATATATATATATGAAAAGAAGCATTAACAGGGTTCAATTCACCTCTGAGAAGGAGAAATGGCACAGACCATTGCCAGTTTTGCATTCCCACCTAGGGATTCCTGCAATAAAAACGTCAACTTGGAATCTCTATATGGAATGTGCCTTGGCTTCCCTGTTTGTGAAACTTCCGCAAGAATGTTTATTAAGTTCCTAAGAGATTCAAGAAACAATGGATATCAGGACCAGATACAAAAACAAGTAACCAAAATACATCCATTGATCCATCCTAATTTTCCACAAAATATGCATAGAACAAGTTGGTTAATACAAAATACTTAAATCAGTTGTAGACAAAACTAAGAAGAAATAAAACTCCGTAGTAATCCTGCAAACATCTATACTAAAGTTATGTGCATAAATCTCTACCACTTCAAGTAATTGCATATGTCTTTCTCCACACACTGACCATTTACTACTATATTATTTCTCATAGTTTAATCAAAGATTCAAGATTTTATCAATAAAAGCCTTAATAATACATACTCCAAGTTTCTGCAGAGGACATTGTTTTAAATATTTGCTTCAACAAAACAGTAGCTACATGTAGCAAAAACAGGCCTTAAAAGTTTATCTAATTCATAAGGCAGCACTTCACCGAGTAGTCTTGAGTGGGATGTATGAATTTGCAACAGAAATTGCAGATATAGTGAAATTCTTGAACATAACACATCCATCCTAACACCAAAGACTTTTCAATAATTTGCAGCCATACCCAAGCTGAGAAAGTGATCGATTGATGTTCCCTGCTTCCTTCAATCGCTCTCCAGCTGCACCTGTCAGCTTTTGTCGTTCTGATCCAGCAAGGTCAACTAGATTTATTCTACTTGTCTTTCTGCAGCTTAAGCCATCTGCCATGCTCTGTAAATTGAAACACCAAATTAGGATCAATAGGAAGTTTAGGGAGAAAATGAGAGAATTACACTACCAAGTACATGCATGTTTGCTCATGGAGCATTTACTACTATCAGAGAATTAAACATGTTTGCATGCATGTTTGAAAGATGCTGGTTCAACTAGGAGAAAAGCCAGACTTCTCTGGAAATTCAACTTCCTCTACATTTCAAAGATAATAAAAATATAATTGTCTACCATTAATTCGATAAGCAGGGGATTGTTACCTTGCATCGTGATTCAACCACACATGTAAATACACTATGTGAACGTGAACTCTCAGCATTTATACTTGTTGCACCAGTCCTCCTATTGGACAATCCCTACAGAAATTGCAAACAATATATTATGCCATACGCCATACTATTATTACAACCACTATATTTTATACTATATATATATATATATATATATATATATAAAATGTATCAGCAAGGCAGACAAATAACATGATTAGACAATATAAAGTAATAGAAAATACATGGGCATTTGGGCAATCCATCTAAAACATCCAATTTACTATCAGCCACATCCAATATCTATATCACATTTTCAATCAATTTACTTTTGTTTCCCTATGAATGGGAGTATACAGTGCGATAGTGAACCACTACATTTGAAACAGATATTATCAGGTAAAATCTTGGAAGCAGATGGTTAAGGACTTGAGGGAACCAAAAAAAATTGTCCATTCACTGTAGTTTCTATACTTCACACAGACATAGTAGACGACATTTAAAAGATAAAACAATTTACGGTTTTATCATGGATTAAATTTTATTAGTAAAACTGCCTTGTCAGTAAAAAGATCTCACAAAAGAGAAATGGTTAACAACCATACATGAAAACATGTTTACATTTCTAGCTCATGTATTCTCAGACAAATAACCGAGACATGAATTCATGTTCATAATAATAATAATAACCAATGAAGAAGTGCAAACCTTTAATAAAAGATGCTTCACATCCTTCATAGTAGAAACACATTCCTCTGTCAAGTTTTCGACATAAACACCTGTTTTTACATCTTCTCGTATCTGAAAGGGAAGCCCAGATTTGAGAAATGCTTACATAAATAAAATCAAGGGTGATGGGGTTCAGTACTATGTATTCCATTTAATTTTTACCTGTAGGTTTCTTTGATTTGGATCCAATAAATCAGTGATCTGTTCATTGTAAATCTGTAATTTCCACACACAAAGGATTGAGTAAAAATGTAAAATTATGGACATATTTTTGTCATTAAAAATGATCACATGCAGAAACTCACCTCAAGAAAAGAGCAACGACACTGGTACTTGAGCTCTTTGTCAGCATGCTTAATTTGCTCCTGAAGAACCCAAAAGTAGAAGAAGAAGAAGTTAAGCTAAATGTCATTATATGTGTGAGTATAATTGCCACATGCAACAATATATCACAAGCTGAACAAGACAAAAGAAGATCACCTGTTCAATTCGTGTAAAAAGGTGCTGGAAAACACGTGGTGTCAAGCCTTGTTGATCACTTGATAAGTTATCTTCCAACAGGGCGTTGGCTGGTCCCCATATTGTATATGTCTTCCCACTCCCAGTCTAATCAATTCAATTTAGGTGTATTATACCACATTGCAACACAAAAAGTGTTAAAGTGGCAGAAAATTGCACTTACTGAATTTTATAGTTTAAGAATAGATTACAAGAACCAGAAAGTAGGAGATAAGTGGGAAAAGCATACTTGTCCATAAGCAAAAACTGAGCTGTTAAATCCAGCAAGGCAATTTTCAACAAGAGGTGCTCCAACAAGCTGGAATATATCAAGCTGGAAAATAACCAATAAGAAACATCTTAACATGCTTTTCTTTTTCCATTTTGATAAAATCAAGGTTTTCTTTTTATTCTGAAAGCATCAATATAATGCTAGCTTGCCTGTGTTGATTGGGTGTCTGCCACAGAGTCAAAAGTAAAAGTATGTCCAGTTATAGTCACAGAATTGCTGGAGATTTTCTGAACAGTCATGTCTCCATCTTCCTCATCGTTGGTCGGTGGCCTCATTCTCACTATAACCTGGTATATATGAACAGAGAATTTACCATTATCTGATTATCTCTAGTAAGATATAACTGTAAAAGAAGAACAAGTTACATATGCTCTTCTGTTTTGTTGTCTTTTTCCAAGTTACCATATAAAGCAGTGGGAAAAAAAAAAAAAAATCGTTTGTTCCCAACTTCAGCCAGAACTTAGAAGAGTAAATAGATAATCCAAAATGCAACTAAAATTTACTCAATTATATAGATTTTTTTTTAAAGAATCATTAGAATGGCCCAACATCCACTAGATCTAGAAAAACACAATTAATCCAATAAACCTGAACAATAAGGTTTAAAATCTAAACGCAAAGGAGAATAAATATCCTAACTATTTTGCATTTAAAATAAACAGCTGAGGCTTATTATTTTCTTCCAAAAGTGAATCCTAATCGTATCATTTTAAATTTTAAACTGAAAGAGAAGAAATGAAAATCAACGAGTTTAACAAGCTGGATTTTAAGTAAACTGGTAGAAATGAAATAACGACAATTTACAAATCAAATGATAAAGAATATAACAAGAACGGGGTTGATTTTCAAAGAAATTACTTTGACTCCGGAGTCAGAAGAACCAGAAACCGCAGTCTCAGACCCCGTCGGCTCAACAATGAGCTTCCGCTTCAGAGGATTCGAGTTCGGCGGCCGAGGAGGAAGCGGACTCTTATGTTTCGTCGCGGCCGACGGCGACGAGTACGGATCTGGCGGCGGAGCATTCTCCTTGGGAAATCTATGCTTCCGGCTACTGCCACTGGAATTCGGTAGCGGCGGCGTTGGCCATTTCTGCAATTGCTTGACAGAGCTAGGGTTCGGAGAAGTCACCGAGGCCTCGTGATTCTCCCTCGAGATAGCGTTTCTCGGTTGCAGAATGGGCTTCATTGTCGACGAGAGAGAAAGAGAGAGAGTGAGAGAGAGATAAATAAAAAAGAGAACTAGGGTTATTGAAGAATCTGACAATGCAGCGAGAGAAACTGGCCGGGAAGATAGAGAGAGAAAGATGATAGGAGTAGCCGTTGGAGGACTGGGGCCGGAGGTAATGATTTTGAATCTACTTCAGGCGGAAAATGGCATGCTGTTTGATCTGAATCGGATCCATTTTTTCTTTATTTTTTCTTTTTGTATTTTACCACTGTTTTTTAATATATCTGACGTTTTTAAATTGTATAAATGAATCGTTAGACAGGCAAAGCCACAAAGGAGCGTTTGTTTTGACTTTTTTGAATATTGCTAGTTTGCTACAACTTGCAATACATTCTTCTTTCCCTTCCTATTATTTTTCCTATTATTTTTCCTTGTTCCAGTTTGTAATATTATTTTAAAAAATTAAATGAGATATTTTAAGGGTATAATATTCAAAATATTTTTTTTAATACTATTAACTCTATTACAATGCAATATCTGTTCATAACTACTTTCTCAACCTACCACCTCCCATATAAAGGGAAGGGTTTGATGCCACTGGACTACAAGGTCCTTGGCATTCAAAACATTTTAATAATATATATATTTGTAAATATAACATATTTAAATATGTAAGAGTATTATATGATTACTAAAAATATATATTTATTTTTAACTTAACAACTTAAAGTTAAACTTATAATTTTGTGTTTTTCAGACCAGCAGTTACATCTATTCGGATGGAGTTGCTCTTGTTTGAGTTATCGTATAGAGAATAGACTCAGTTATCTAAGTTCATTAATATGATTTCATAAATATGAATGAATATCTTGTAATCTACAAATCTGTAAAATGAATTATGATAATAGGATTGTAGTACATTGAAATCCTTAACTTGTTGGAATGCAAAAGTGGATTATAGTTATTAGAGAGGATTATTATCATATATTAATTACTAGAAATTAGTCAAATTACCAATTTAGTTGTACACTTGTACTAATCCGTCCTTGATTTACTTCTTTTTCCTCTTTCTTCACATCTCCATCAATAGGAAATTGATTTACCATTTTTTTTAATGAAATGTTCAAATAAAAATAGGAAAAAAATTTAAAGTTCAACCATTACAACAACCTTCTTAAGTATTCTTTGTAAATCAGTTACTTATTATATTGTGTCAATTTTGTAAGTTTCGGAAGACCAGAAGAGATCGTATGCTTTGAAAAGAGAAATTGAGATTTTAAAATTGATAATTATCAAGTACATTGTGGTTTGATTACTTTAATGGCATTAATATGATCATTCCAAATTGAAAGTCACACCCAATTAAGGATGTTGACAAATACTACGAATATATTATATTGTAATTACTACAAAAATTCATGATTTTTAAAAGTTAAAGTGAAAATTGCTCCAATAAAACTTTTAAAATAAGTTTTTTTAAAAAAATTTAAAAAGGTAAAAACATTAATCTGAAAAATTATTTACCAAACATCTATATGAATGGTTGGACTAAATTAAATAGTTAAAGCCAAGCACATTGTGCCTAGATGGCATGTAGCACGCAAAAAAAAGTGTTTAATTTAATAAATACTAATCTTTATTAAAAAAAATATTAAATAAAAAATAAAAAAAATAAAAACTAAAAGCTATATATGCAGCCAATTCAAACAATATAATATCATAATCTTATTTAAATTTAGGCAATTTGATTTGAAAGGTGATGAGGTGTATTGAAAACGCGGCAGTGCGTAGATGCTGCCACAATCACCCTCGTCTTCTTACGTGTCCTCACACCATTCTCCTACATAAACCATTCTCTATTTCTCTTCCCCAGCCAATGCTTATCTAGTACACTTCCACTATCAAAACCATCAACAAATCCAATCCTCACGCTCCAAAATGGAAAAACCAAGACTTAAGCTTCCGCTCCTTACTCTCTTTCTGCTACTATCAGCCTCATCGTCGGCACATGTGAACGCCGCCGGACGGAAGGTGGGCGGGTGGACGGAGGTGAAGGACGTGAAGAGCAACGAGGAGGTTCAAGAGTTGGGAAGATATTGCGTGCGCGAGTACAACAGGGTCCTGCAGGAGAAACAAGGCGGCGGCGAGTTGCTTAGCTTCTCGGAGGTGATCAAGGCGGAGACGCAGGTGGTTTCCGGGATCAAGTACTACCTCAAGATCTCCGCCGCCAGCTCCGGCGGCGCGCGAAGGATTTACGATGCGGTTGTAGTCGTCACGCCCTGGGCCCATTCTAGGGAGCTTATCGACTTTCAACCCAACCACCCAAGTAAACAATTCCTTGACATCTTAGTATAATATAATCTTATGATTATGATCATATATGTTGATCGATCTCGATCTTGTCCAATGGTTATTATTCAGTGATTAAATAAGAAAATGAATCACTGTCCGATCTTAAAGCTAAGTAAGGTTGTGTTTTCGGTTCAATTTTCAATTATTGAATTCTTTGACCATTTGGAATAATAGCTAGCTAGGCCAGGGAAGCATATTCAACTCCAAATATATGATCGACGTACTATATATAGGAAGATTATCAGAGAGAAGACGCATTAATGGTTACAATATGGACTTAAATGGGAATAGCTAACTGGGGTGTCCATCTATCCCCGCCTTTGGAAAGAAAAATATATAGCATTGGTTATATATAGGAGCAATTGCAAGACAAATGTATAAAAACGCATGCATGCATGAATGTTTTTATGTGTATAGGCTGACTGACTTGGTCACGGGTGATCTTATCGACAAATTAAATCTTTTGTGGCAAATTAATGCGCACAGCTTGTCAACCGTCAAGTTTAAATTCGAAGTTTTGGGCTCCTATAGTCCTATTCTAACGTCATTGAACCCAAAAAAAAAAAGAAGTAGCCGTAAGCCGCTTGACCACTTGAACCCAAAGTTCTATATAAAGCAAATTAATATTTTAAAATCAATTATATTTTATGACACCTTATCATTATCTGTTTTATTTTGGAACATGTAAAAATGCTACTCATGTCGGGTTCGATAAACATGGTTGACTAAACAATTTTGCTTTATATAGAACGTTGGTTTCATAACAAGTTTATAACTCATTAAAAAAAAAAAAAAAACTAATAACAGTTGTGGTCCATAAGTTGCATGTACAATGTATACTTGAAATTGTGCTTTTAGTTCCTTAAATAGTTATATCTAGGTGAGAGGGCGGGGAGTGAGGATTATGAGGGACTAGTGTTGGGGAGAAAGACAATAATGAAACAAAAAATAAAACAATTGACAAAAATATGATATATTTTAAATTTTGACAAAAATGTGAAAAACTTAATTCACATTTGTGTTCATTGTCAGAAGCGGTCAAACACAAAATGCAAGTGGGAGTTGCATTTTTCGAAAAACGCAAGTCCCACTTGCGTTAATTTTTTTTTTTTTTTTTTTTTTTTGTCTCCGATGAAAGAGAAGCCGGCGATGGGTGCTGGCTTCTCCTTCGTGGGAGAAGCAAGCAATGTCGCTGGCTTCTCCAGCAAAGGAGAAGGCTTCTCCTTTGCTGGAGAAGCCAGCTACCAAACTGGTCGCTGGCTTCTCCAGCAACGAAGAAGCCTTCTCCTTCGCTAGAGAAGAAAGCCAGCGACCAGTTTGGTCGATGGCTTCTCCTTCGTCGGAGACAAAAAAATTATAAATTAAAAAATTTAACGCAAGTGGGACTTGCGTTTTCCAAAAACGCAACTCTCACTTGCATTTTGTGTTTGACCGCTTCTGACAATGAACGCGTGTGAACTGAGTTTTTCACATTTTTGTCAAACTTTTAAAAATATCATATTTTTGTCAATTGTTTTATTTTTTGTTTCATTGTTGTCTTTCTCCCCTAGTGTTGTGTGTGATTTGCCTATCCCACTTAAGGTGAAATGTTTCTTTTGGGGTTTATGTGTTAGTTCTCTTCCAATAAGAGTAGCTTTATTTTTAAAGAGAGTGCTGGATGATACGACATGTGCTCTGTGTGGGGATGGGGAGGAGTCTGTTGAGCATGTCTTTTTGAGGTGTTCATAGGCGGTGCAACTTTGGGCTAAGTATTGGTGGAGGTGGGGTCTGGAGGAGGGAGGGTTGTGGCAGTGGATTAACAATTGTGTTCGCCAGTTTACTATTGGGGAATTATACATTTCATTATGGTTTGTTGGGGCTCTGGAGGGAAATAAGAGAGTCTGGGATAGGGTGTGGCAGGATCCTAGAGATGTTGTTAGATTATCACTTGCTTATCTCTGGGATTGGAAAGGGGTGCGGGGTAGTCGACATGTGGGTGGTGGTGAGGGCGTTGTGCACTAGAGGGCGCTGGTTCGTGGTCTATTGAAGCTAAATGTTTATGCCTCTGTGTGGTTGGGGGAGAACACGGTGGGGTTGGGTTGTTCGTGATTGTGAAGGGAGGTATGTGGGAGCTGGGGAAGGGAGGTATGTGGCAGCTGGGACGGTGTGTAAGGCAGGGGCATACATGGCTCAGGAGGCAGTGGCATTGGTGGTACGGGAAGCGTTGAATTGGCTAAAGGGGTAGCATTATGACAATGTTATGGTAGAAACGCACGCAAAGCAGCTACTTGATCATTTCTCCAAATAAAATATTACTCCTTATGGTTTGCTTATTCAGGATATTAGTGCTCTTTTATATCAATTTTCAAATGTTTGTATTCGTTTTATTAAGCGCTCAACTAGGTGGCTCATCTTTTTGCTAGAGATGCTTGTATTGTGCTGGGTGCTCGGTTTTGGTTTGATGCCGACCCCTCGTTTATTTCTCAGACTCTTTGTAATGATCTTCTGAGTTTATATGTTTTATGTGTGTTTTATTAAAAAAAAAAAAAAGAGTAGTTATATATGAATTTCGTAAGCTCCTATTGAAAATTTTCAAAAACCCTTATTTTGCAAAGTTAATTTGAGTATGATTTATTATTTGAGTTATTTAAACTCAAGTTTGAGTTAATTATATTCCATAATAATAAAGTCAAATTTAATAAACCCTGATATTTTGTTGTTTTGAGAGAAAATCCTGATAATTTATAAATATTATGATTTGCTTACTAAACATTTTCTCATCGGAATACAATTCAACTGTTTAACCAATTTAAAATACTAAATTAGGACCGATAGACTAATTAAGACACATATCACAGTTTATATCGTCGACTAATCTCCAAATCATGAATAGCCGAATGTAAAATTTATATCTTGCAAAAAGTAGTCTACAAAAATATATTCACTATGGAGTGTTTAACTCAAAGAAATACAAACTTGTTATTAATAAACGAAAGATAAAATTTAAAAGAATAAAATTTAACGATTGGTTCATGGAATACATTGGAAATGAAATGTCATTCCGTATAATAAATTTATTTATTTAATTTGATTTTTATTACATGAAATATAATTTTATGTAATGAGCTATTCCCTTTGCCATGATAATAGCCCATCACAAACTCCATTGGTATGGGCTATTATTAACTTAGATGGAGTAACTATTTTTTATTTTATTTTATTTTTTATAAATTCAAAATGACTTTATAAACTATTAATTTGTTGACTTCTATCATCTTTAAGATATAGCTTATTTTATTTTAGTTATGTATTTTTAAATCATGTTCTATTATGTCAAGTACGTTGTGCTCTGGTGACTTCAGTGGAGACGAATTGCATGTTCTATTATATGTTACCTTTGTCTCATATATTTTTTTTTTAATTTTAAAATTTATTAAATTATACAAAAATATGTTTTTTTTTTTAGTACTATACAAAAATACGTTAAAAACTTTATAGCATTATCATAATTCCTAAATCAAACATGATTATGTTACCTAGTTTTCGGCCTTATATATATAATTTTTTTGATTTCAACTATTTCATATTTTGACCGAAGACAGCTCCTCTGTTGCTCGCCTCTTTCTTCGCTCTCAGCCAGTCCGCCTCTGTGCCTCTCGGCTCTCGCTGCCGGAGTATCAGCTGCTGCTCCTCTCGTCTCCTCTAAGGACTCAGAGTCCTCTGTGGCACTGTCGCTCGCTCTATCCCTGCCTGTGCCTCTGTCCTCGCATTGTCGCTGGTCGCACCTCGCCGGTCGCCACCAAACACGGAACGCCGCCATACCGGTGACCGGTCAGCAAGACAGCAGGAGTCCTTGTTGGTTCCTAATCTCAGTCTCAGTGTCTCACAATCTCAGGTTGGTGGCTAATTATTTTTTGCCCTAATTCATCTAGTTTATTTTTGCCCTAATTTTATTTATATGAATGTGAGCACTGAGCTCTAATAGAATAATATTGTTTTGAATGTGAAATTAGTCCATCAGTTTTTGCCAAAATGTTGTTTTTAATCTTGCTTAATAGAAACCCTCTCAGATTTAGATAATCCTCTGTCAGGTTCTTGCAAAACTATTCCCGAACTCCACCTCTATTATAATCAGCAGCTATGGTGAAAGACAAGGAATCAGATCCAAATTTAGGGTACCTCACCCGCAAAGAAACGGAGGTCAAGCTGCCAAGGCCTACCCGGGTAAAGAACAAGACACCTGCTCCGATTCAAATCACTGCGGAGCAGATTCTCCGCGAGTCGAGGGAGAGACAGGAGGCAGAAATCCGGCCGCCCAAGCAGAAAATTACTGATTCCAGTGAACTTGCTGACTACCGCCTCCAGAAGCGCAAGGAGTTCGAGGACCAAATACGCCGTGTGCGGTGGAACAAGGGTGTATGGGTGAAGTATGCTAGGTGGGAGGAGTCCCAGAAGGACTTCAACCGCGCCCGCTCTGTTTGGGAGCGGGCGCTGGAGATTTTCTATCGTGAGCCAACAATTTGGCTCAATTATGCAGAGGTGGAGATGAAGAATAAGTTCATAAACCATGCTCGGAATGTGTGGGACCGAGCTGTTACCCTCTTGCCTAGGGTTGATCAGCTTTGGTATAAGTACATTCACATGGAAGAGATGTTGGGGAATGTTGCGGGTGCTAGGCAGGTTTTTGAGAGATGGATGGACTGGCAGCCTGACCAACAGGGTTGGCTCTCTTATATTAAGTTTGAGCTGAGGTATAATGAAGTTGATAGGGCTAGAGAAATATTCGAAAGATTCGTTCGCTGCCATCCTAAAGTGAGTGCATGGATTAGGTATGCTAAGTTTGAGATGAAAAATGGGGAGGTTTCCAGGGCTAGGAGTTGCTATGAGAGGGCAGTAGATAAGTTGGCTGATGATGAGGAGGCCGAGCAGTTGTTTGTGTCCTTTGCTGAGTTTGAAGAGATGTGCAAGGAGGCAGAGAGGGCTCGGTGCATATACAAATTTGCACTCGATCATATACCAAAAGGTCGAGCCGAGGATTTATATAAGAAATATGTGGCTTTTGAGAAGCAGTATGGTGATAAGGATGGCATTGAGGATGCCATTGTTGGGAAAAGGAGGTTTCAATACGAGGATGAGGTTAGGAAGAATCCACATAACTATGATGCGTGGTTTGATTATATAAGGTTGGAGGAAAGTGTGGGAATCAAGGAGAGGATTAGAGAGGTTTATGAGAGAGCAATTGCTAATATACCTCCTGCTGAAGAGAAACGGTATTGGCAGAGATATATTTACTTGTGGTAAGCATAGTGGTCTCATAGTAATATTATTTCTTTTAATGCCATTGTTGAAATTTTATTACTTGTTACTGATTGGTTAAATTTTTTGTATGCTTAGGATTAATTATGCTTTATATGAGGAACTTGATTCACAAGACATGGAACGCACGAGAGAAGTCTACACGTAAGATGCTTTACTCTATTAATGTAGTGTGCATTGTTTTTCTAAGGTTTTTTCCAAGTACAGTAAAGCCTCAGAATCATTCATCTAATATATAAGCTTTCAAGAAAGAAACATGTCTTTAGGATATACAATAAATTTTGTATTTTACTATTGCCAGGGAATGTCTGAATTTGATCCCTCATCAGAAATTTTCGTTTGCTAAGATTTGGTTATTAGCTGCCCAGTTTGAAATACGTCAGTTAAGGCTGAAAGCTGCCAGATCGATCCTTGGACGGGCAATTGGAATGGCTCCTAAAGACAAGGTATCTATAATTCTATCCATTAATAGTACCCTGAACTCATCTCTTGGATTGCCTGTGTTTCTCTTTCTTTTCTTCATTTAATGATAATGATCGATTGACTAGTGTTCTTGCAACCTACAGATATTCAAAAAGTACATTGAAATAGAATTGCACCTAGGTAACATAGATCGTTGCCGAAAACTTTATGAGAAATACCTAGAATGGTCTCCAGAAAACTGCTATGCATGGACTAAATTTGCCGAGTTGGAGAAGTCTTTGGATGAAACAGAGCGAGCCCGGGCTATTTTTGAGCTGGCAATTGACCAACCTGCATTGGACATGCCAGAATTACTATGGAAGGTATTTGAGCTAATTTTTCTATATTGTTCTCACATGAATTCCTGGGGTTGCTAGTAAGGGCCTAGAAGTTCTATGCTTAATCTCATTTTACTTGCATGTGTCTTTTGGGGTGATTACTTTTCTAAGTGAATCAAATCAGTCTGGTATAGGTTCCATATAAATATGCAAGGAAAATTGATTTTGATAGGCATATATTGACTTCGAGATATCATAAGGTGAATATGATCAATTTCTGGTTTAGATTCCATATAAACATGCAAGGGAAAATTGATTATGAACAAGTGCATTTCAATCCTCTTGAGTTTTTACTTATTTTAATGCATATTATTATGTAATGATTAATGTGTGATTTTAGGTCCAAGGACATTAAAACATTTGGAACTGGGGATGTGCTTACTGTAACTGCAAAGTTCTTTCTTCGTTTTGGGACTATATGTCTATATGTAGCTTGTGACTGATTGTGATTAAATATGTATATTTATATTTTGTTCTAGGCATATATTGACTTCGAGATATCAGAAGGTGAATATGAAAGGACTAGAGCATTGTATGAGCGGCTTTTGAGCCGCACAAAACACTTGAAAGTGTGGATAAGTTATGCAAAGTTTGAAGCTTCAGCTGTTGAAGGGGATTCCTCAGACCCAGACCAGCAAGAAGTCAGTCCTGAACAGAAAAAAGAATGTTTACAACGGGCTAGAGGTCAGAATCTGAACTTGCTCTTGTTTTACACTAGCATTTTTTTCAACCTAAGTTAAATCATTAACCAACATTTCTTCTTCTTCTTTCATGTATCAGGGGTCTTTGAAAGGGCACTAGTTTACTTTAGAACTTCGGCACCTGAATTAAAAGAGGAGAGGGCGATGCTTATAGAAGAATGGCTAAACATGGAAAGCAGCTTTGGTGATGTTGGTGATGTTGGATTGGTCCGTGCCAAACTACCTAAAAAACTCAAAAAGAGGCGGCAAATAGAAACTGAGGATGGTCCAGCAGGGTATGAGGAATACATAGATTACCTATTCCCTGAAGAGACACAGACCACAAATCTTAAAATTTTGGAAGCTGCATATAAATGGAAGAAGCAAAAGATATCTACTGATGATGACTAGCTTCTGAACTTACAATCATTTTTAGAGTTGGGACAGTTTAGTTTGGAAAAATTGAAAGATATCTGTTGAGAATGGCTAGCTTCTGAACTTGTAATCATTTGTAGAATTTGGCTGGTTTGGTAAAGGGATCATGAAAGTTCTCTTTTTTTAGTGCAAAAGACTTTGTTGATTCTGGAAATTTTTGATTTGTATAAAAGCAAGAATTTATGCTTTGTTGTCAATATGATGTTAAGACTTTTATTTGTTCCAATTTTGGTTTATTTTATGAATGTTAATTTGTTAGATACAATTGTGGACTATAAGATATACTTATAATGGTGTGACACAGGCTAACAGTGTACATGTAGATTCAGGCAACAAGGAAATGTTCATGTGATAGAAATGAGCTAAGTTTCAATTGTAATCCAATGAAAAAGAATGCCATTTATCATTTTTCACTTTGATTCAATTGTAATTCATTCATAATATGTTCACTTACAAGTTATGAATACCATTTTGCTGGTAACTTTAAAATCCGTCACAAATAACAAATAAAAGAAGCAAAATAAACAACCCCTTGTCTTGACTCAGCCAACTACTTAGAAAGAAATCCGGTTACCTAGAACAACAATAACCTTTGTTTTGTTTCACTCCATCATTGCCATCATTCACAATGCTGACTCTGTTGACAGATAATTCTGCTTTATAAGAATCTGAGTTCAAAACCTTCCTGCTAACGTTACTATATATCTCTCGGATAACAACCTCAAATGCCTGTTTTACGTTTGTGGAGTCCAGCGCTGATGTCTCCATAAAGAACAGCCCCTCTGCTTCCGCAACGCTTTTCCCCTCTTCAACGCTCACCTCCCTTATGTTCTCCAAATCACATTTATTGCCCACAAGCATCCTTGTAACCGTAGTATCAGAATGAGCTGCATCAAGATTATATTATGCTTTTGAGGCAAACTTCTAAAGCGATCAGACATGTTATTAGTCTCATAGCAAAATCCATACTATATATTTATCAATTCACAAGTTTCCTGAATAATAATTAACAAAATGAAAATGGAAAAGAGGTGTAACTTACCACCAAACTACAATTTGAACCCTGTTTACTAGCAAGTAATTGATTTGTTATTAGTTGTTAAGTATGCTTGTACAACTAGTTTTTTCAACTTGAGGTGAAATTAGAGCGGTTAGATTGGTGGGGGTAAGATAAGGCAATGGACTATTCCAACTGTTTTCCCATTCGCACCCTTAAAAGTTGAAAGTTTCAAGTTTAATTATGTCTCAAGAATCACAACGTGAATATTATGTGGTACTGTGTTATTCATTTACCATAACTCCCATGTATATTTTATCATTATAGAATTTAACCCCCAAGTTATGTAAAATTTACCAGCCTCCCACCCCTAACCTCTCCCCTTCTAGCTTTGCCCCGAGTTCCAATTTTCCTTTGATTTGTCTAATATATGTTAATTAAACCACAATAAATATGACCTTACAAGAAAGCCTTTTTTTTTTAAGTTACAATGTATCCGACTTTTAAACATCTCTCAGTAACAACTACCACTCCTGTCTGTTATGTCAAATCTCAAAAAGAATAGGGTGCTGCTTTAATTTATATCTAAATTAATGTTTATGGTGATGCATTAAGGCAAATAATATCATGCACCATAGTCCACATTGTAAGAAGGACCATATATAAATGTTCATTTTTGATGAACCGAAAGTTTATTTTATAATAATATACCAAAAATGAACATACGGTACACTAAAAACGAACCTTATTAAACATGTAGTACACTAAAAATGAACCTTTAGTATACTAAAAATAATTTTTTCAGTGGTCCATAGACCATGAAATTGTGAGAATTTATGTTCTCCATAAAAGGAATGATTTCAGTAATAATTAATAAACCTGCTGTCCATGCATAAGCATAACAGAAATCAATATGGACCTTTAATTTTTTCTATACCCTATTTTGTTGGGTGCAAAAACCTCACCTAAGCACCATGGATACATTGACTACACTGGCAAAGATATTTCCTTTTTCCCTTTTATGGTAGTGTCTTGATGCAAAGAACATAAATACTGCTTATAGCTGCTAGTATTACTCTTACGTTTCTGTTCAATATGTTCTTAACACACTGAGTTTGGCAATACTGGATTCTGCATCCACTTTAATAAATTAAAGATTCAGAATATCAAACCGGATTAACAAGTTACACACTTACACCAAATCAAATATTTGCCGTAGTCTTGGACATCTTAAAAGTTGCAAAACCCTTTCAATCATGATAGGGTGGACCATGGTCTACATTGTAAGGTGGATCACTGACATAAATGCTCATTTTTTAGTATACCAAATGTTCATTTTTAATGTACTGGAAATGAACTTTTAGTATAGTAAAAATGAGCATTTATAAGTGGTTCACCTTGTAATTTGAACTACGGTCCACAATATAGAGTATTTGATTCCCATTCCAATTCTAATACTGATATTCCAACCAAATGCTCCTATCTTCTTCAATTCAATTCTTGGAAATGATGAGAGGCTCTCCATCAACTCCAGCAAACAACTTACATCTATATATAACCCACTAAGGAATCCAAAACATAAGTTTAAATGTTTAATTATATTCCTTTACTTCATGTTCTTCATCTTCATGACCACTCATCATCCAATTTCAAGTCAAATATAGCATCTACCGCGTTTCTATATACTATACTGAAATATCAAACCAATTTATCCTCAACTCCAACGAAATAAAGAAGAAAATGATTACCACAATCTACTATACAGCGTAATTGCTAACTCCAAAAGCTAGAACTAGAAATGTGCGCAGGCGATCACATAGAATTGGGACGAAAGACTAAACAGAAATGGCAAGTGAGACTTACTCTTAAGTTCGTCAAGCCAACGCGGAATGCTATCGAAGGTGGTGCGGCGGGTGATGTCGTAGACGACGAGAGCGCCAAACGCGCCGCGGTAGTAAGCCGATGTAACAGCTCGGAAGCGCTCCTGGCCGGCGGTGTCCCAAATCTGAGCCTTCACCTCCTTGCCGTCGATCTCGAGGGTCTGAGTCTGAAACTCAACCCCGATGGTGGCCTTGGAGTGCAGGTTGAACTCGTTCCTGGCGTAGCGGGAAAGCAGGTTGGACTTCCCCACCGCCGAGTCCCCGATGATCACTATCTTGAAGAGGTACTCCTCCCCCTCCTCGTCGGAAGAACCCATCTAAGCTCGGAGAGATAGAGAGAGAGAGAGAGAGAGAAATGGAGATCTAGATAGAGAAAAGGAGAAACAAAAATGGCGGTGAACGGTGGAGGCGGGATGTTGGATTGCTGTCCGAAAGAAAGATATTAGTGGGAGGAGCTGGCAGAGAGAGACAGAAAAAAGGACGTAACGCTTAAAATGGCCATTATGTATTGATGTCTATATACAATTATATATGGTTGATTTACTTTTTTACTTGGAATTTTAAAATGTACAATTTAGAATGAAATTTAATGTTATAAATTCAAAGGCGTGAGACCATCTTATGGATCTTTATTTATGCGACGAGTCGGACCAAAATAAAATGTACTACGTAATATTTTATTCATGATTTAGTATTGCATTTACTAGTATAAGTAATATATTTTACCTTGATCTGACCTATTTTACGAATAAATATCTTTGAGACGATGTGACACAAAATTTTTCAATAGTTGTGTTTGCTTTGTAAATGGTGTTATCAAGAGTGATGTATTTTATTTTGGTGTTATTGGTTATGAAATTCATGCATGTATTTTGGCTATGTTTGGAATTGTTTTTTTTTTTCTTCTTATTCTTCTTCTTTATAAGCGATTTATAAATACCAATCATTATACAATAAATCATGGTTCAAACCATCATGATTTCTTTTAATGAAAAGAAATTGCAGTTGTTACGTTTTGCGGCGCATTCATTTTCTTTAATGTTGCAATGAAGTTACGATGTGGGTCGGAAGAACATGTATTGCATATTAAATGTATATTGTCAAATTGAACTTTACTTTAATTGTAACTGACGGTAATAATGTGTTAACGGGTATGTAATCTGAGTATTATTGAGTGTTATCAAGTATTTGAATACAGTATTGAAAGCAAGGCTCAGTGTACAAGATGAATTCAGTGTAGTTTTTTCTAGTAAGAAGTGTCCCCTTTTCAACAAGTGTTGTGAGCCTTTTTATCTCCTTCAGCTCAGTAACGGAGCGTTAATGCCAAGGGCTGAGAAGCCGTTGAGCATTAATGCCTTGAGCTGAACGTTGGGTGTCAATGCTGAAGATCTTGAACGTTGAGGAGCTGAACGTTGGTCATCAATGTTGAGGAGTTGGACCGTTGCGCATTGATGCTGAGGAGTGAGGTGTCTTGGGTAGTTTGAACGGCAACTGTCTTGGACAAGGTCTTGCCAATGGTTTCGGGTCGGGTGCTGCTAGCCTGATTACTAGGGATGGCAATTTCAATCCGCCCCGCGGATATCCACCCGAATCCACCCCCGCATGGGTCGGGTTTTTTTGGGTGATAGTTGGTGGTGGGTCGGGGGTGGGTCTTAAAAATGTAAACCCGCGGTGGGTCGGGTTGGATTTGGGTTTTATGTACCAAACCCGCCTAGCACCCCACCCGACCCACCATATGTGCACACATATATATAATAGTAAAATAAGTAGTACTAGTATATAGTTAATTATAAAAGTTTCAATAACTTTGGGTAACTTTTTACTATTTTTATATTAAACAACTAAATTTATTTTTAAAAATTAACAATGTAGTTATTATATTATAATATTTCTATTATTTTATGTTTTAGTATAACTAATGAATTTTGTTGTTTAATTATGTGTAAGTAATTTTGATATTGTTTTTTGAAAAAATAATAAGTTGATAAGTGGTGGGTACCCTAGTGGGCACCCGCACCCAGTGGGGGTGGGGATGGATTCTAAAAAAGTCCACCCGATGCGGGTTGGGGTGGGGGTGGGTGGAGAAAATGAAAGGTGGGTCGGGTGATGGATGTAGCCCTCCCCGATCCACACCCGACCCATTGCCATCCCTACTGATTACTCTGTCAGTAATGATACTTTAATGGTGTTATAATAAATTTACGGTATATATAAAATTAAACTGAATAATATATCTCACATATTGAATCATATTGTCAAATGAAACTGTAATTGAATAATAATTATACTTTAGCTGTGCCGTAATGAAACTACATTGTGTACAAAATGGAACTGAATAACAAGTCTCACATATTTAGTGTATATTATTAAATGAAACTATAGTTGAATTATAATGATGCTTTAGGTGTGCTATAGTAAAACTACATGGTGTATAAGATGAATATGAATATTATGTATTGGGTGGAAGCTGGTAAATGCCAAGTCTAGCACCCGCTGGGAGATTGTTGGTGGAGGCCAGTAAAGGGCTCAATGCCAAGTCTAACACCTAGTGGCTGGGGGATTTTTGTGGATTTACCAATATTTTCATGATATGCTGTAAGGTTATTCCAATCCCAGCAATGTAACTAATTTCAATATGATATGAAAGGTAATGTAAATTTTTTATTTTCTTATTTTGTTATAGCAAGCTTGCAAGTCAATTCACATAATTATACACAAGTTTGACTTAAAGGATAATTGTTAGTTTATTTTAAATTTTGTAACGTTATAGTAAACGAGGTAAAATTTGAGATTAAGAGTAATATGTCAACTTAAGAACAATGGTAATCGTTTTACATCATTTGTCATATGAGATTTTTTAGATCATTTTTTATACTGCTAAATATAATTAGAGATGGCATCGGATTGTTTATGTAATTAATGGGCTAATTTGACAATTAGTTGCTCTTAAAAGTGCAATTAACCATTTTTGTAATTATGCCTAAATAGAAGGTAAACAAACATATATTGGAAATTGTAAAGGGATGAAGTTTTAATTACTGTAAAGTAGAGGGACGATTGTTTTAAATCCATTATTTTTTTTTGAGAACTTAAATCCATTATTTTGATTTTTGATTTTTGAAGTTTGAACCGAGAGACCTAGCAGCGCAGAGCAGCCGCGAGCCACCACCCGACTTGAGAATTCTGAGGCTCTAACTGCGGCGGAGGCACTGAATTGATCGCTCATGGCCATGGGCAGCGGTAAGGAGAAGAAGAAGCTTCTCTCAGAGACTGGTAAAAAGCAAAAGAAAAAGAAAGAATTGTCCGTGCGGCCTAAGAAATTGAAGAACAAGGAGAAGGAGAAGACCAAGGCTAGCAAAGGCAAAACCAAAAATGGCGGGAGCAACCTCGGAAACGGCGTCGTTTGTGGCACAACAGCGTCGGAGCAGCTCAACTTCTTCATTCACCAGTTTCAATCTGCCAACCGTGTTCAGCTTTCTTCTCTCGAGCTGGAATCCTTCAAAGGTCGCCCCTATCTCTCTCTATAATCTATATGTATCCACTTTACCGGGAGTAATTTATGCGGTGTTTAACGGATAATTTGTTTGTTTTTAATGTTAAAACTTTATCCGGACGTATAGGTTTTCAAGCTGCTTTGCGGCGTTTACTTGGTATTCCCAATAATATGGAAGAAAATACAGATTTAATCCTTGACTTGAAATTGAATTTGAACTAGAATTTAAAAAAAAATCTGGAGAATCTATGTTTGAATTAGTAATTAGTCAGCTGCAGCTTCAATTCAGTGTAGTATATCAGGTAGAATCCACTTGCAGAGATGCTATCAAAAATTGACGTTGGCTGTTAGATAACCTCTACATATAGATTATTTTTATTTTTATTTTTTATGTAACTATCAACAACTAGATTGGAATTAGGGATTATTGCATCAAGGATTAAAGGTTAGTCATTAATAGAGATGGAGAATGGGAAACATATCTCCGACTCTCCTTTTAAAAAATAGATGAAAAAAAATCAGGTATCCAATATGTGTCTGATTATGATAATAGGTTACAAAATAAAAATTAAGTGATGTGAATAAAAGTTATAAAACTTAGCAATAAGTAATTGTCTGTCATGGTTGAGTTGTCAAGTTTTATTTCATGTACATGCAATAGGGAAATGGGGAGTGATGGCATTAATTTCCTTGGAAGCCTAAAAAAAGACGTTGGATTTTATTTGGGGAAGTTTTTGGGTTCCCCGTCCTTCTATTTAACAGCATGGAAACTTTCCCAGTTGCCTTACTGGATGATACTTTGTGAACAAGCCTGAGAAGAAATTGTTTGAATATGAAAGTTTTGTTTTGAGGGGTTTGACGAACCCCCATAACCTATAGTCATAAACATGTGGACTAATTCCTCTCAAGAAAGGACATAAAAAGATTCCAGAAAAGGAACATAGGAAGAGGTCATATTTTGCTATCCAGGCTCCGGCTATTGTGGCGGATTAACATTTAAGCAATGCTAAAGTTGGTGATTCACATTTTTCATGTTTACAGGAACAACTAATGATGAAGTTTAGGGTGGCAATTTTTATGCTATTGTTTTGTCATGCAGATACTTGCATGGTTGAGCTCAGCTCGGATCAAACTAAAAATCCTAGAACTCTGGGAGAGCATATGAAGGTTGCTTTTGGATCATCATGGAAGGATCTTCTCTGTAAAAATCAACTTGAAGCTGGGAAAATTGAACCAGGCCACCCCTCGCTTCTTGTAATTAGCTCATCTGCTCTACGATCATTGGAACTTCTCAGGTTGATGACAAATTTATTTGATATAAAACTAGCTGTTTAATTACTAGTTGAAGAATTACTCAAGAATCCATTGTGCTTTTATAGGGAATTGCGACCTTTCACTAGAGATTGCCCTCCTGCAAAGCTTTTTTCTAAGCACATGAAGATTGAAGAGCAGGTATTTGGTGTATTATATTGCAACTCTCAGCTATACCAGAAATATGCTTACTTCATAAGCAGGCACTATATTTCTAGAAAAACATGCATCTATGTGGAAAATTTATATGAAGAAGATCCACACGCCGAGTAACTAATTAACTATTGGTGGCCTTAGTATTTGTAGATACAGAAAAAAAGATTTCTTTCCTCCTTGAGTTATGATTTTGTATTTGTGTTGATAATATATACTTAGAGAGTTAGAGATAGCAAAGATAAGCTTGACTGATTCATTATCTTAATTCTTAACATTTATTATTGCTATTATACGTTCTTCTACTTTACCACCTTACAAAGTTTCACATTAAACTCTTCACTCTCTATTAATGTACATTGGCAGGTGTCCTTTCTAAAGAATCGAGTTAATATTGCTAGTGGAACCCCAAGCAGGTATGCGGTGCTATATCTTGCCTAGCTTGGACCCTTTGGGAAAAACTGCATAAAAAATTGTCTGTTACCAAGGGAAATCTGAATATGGATTATGGAGTAATAGAACTTGTTGGATCCAAGAGAGGAAACAAATTTTCCACAAAAACTATTATCTTCCTATCTCCTTGTCCTTTATTGCTTCATTTCTGATCCTTCTCAACTACTTACAGGATTAAGAAGTTGATTGATGTGGAAGCATTGGGCCTGTCTCGACTAGCTGTCCTTGTGCTTGATATTCAAACAGATGTCAAGGGCTATTCGCTGTTGACACTTCCTCAAGTCAGGTTCGACTAAGTTCACTGTTCTTAGAACTTTTATCAATCCCTTTTAGGTTTTAGTGGCTCAATTGCAGAAGGTTTAAGCAATAAGTAGTTTTCATGAGGCACTATGTGAGGATGGCATAAAAAGTGTGCACAAGTAGAGGGCAGAGACAATGGACCAACCAAGAAAGAGAAGAGAGAGTTGGGTGGGGGGTGGGGGAAAGCTATGTATATCCTCTGCCATTTTTCTCTTCTTGTGTATTGTGGAAATGATATATGGTTAACAACTAGCATCCATATTATTCATTTATTTGGTAGAGATGAGTTCTGGGATTTGGGTGGTGGATGGGGGGATGTCATGTGTCATCCTCTGCATTTTTTTTATTTTTTATTTTTAAATTCCTCTTTATGTGTATTGTGGAAATGATATATGGTTAATAACTAGCATCTATATTATTTGACAGAGATGAGTTCTGGGATTTGTACAAGAGCTATTTTCATGAGCGAGTACTGGAGGGTGCACTGCGAATATGCCTCCATGGCCAATTACCACAGATATCTGATGCCAGAAAGGTTTTTGATGACTAACTATAGGCTCTTTACATCAAGAACTCACATTGTAAAATTGTAACCTTTTGGAAATTTTCTCTATTCCTCTTTTGTTTAAGTTAATCCAGAGTATATTTTATGGATTGAAATGGTTTTGATTCTTCACCAGATTCATATCAACTGAAGTTTGATATAATTATATTGCATATTCGCGGGCCATCTTTCCTAGGCCCTAACCTACCCCATCGCAGGGTGAGCGTGAGTTAGCCTGCATGTTTTAGCTCACTTTGACACCTCTAATTATACTATGTCAATAGGTTTGTTCACATTGATTAACATTCTGGTTGTTCAATTGTAATTGTAAAACAGATGAAAGATGGTATCAGATTTAGTAGCAACTTTTGATTTATAGAAAAGTTTGCAACCATCAAAGTAAATTAACATGGATTCTCTACACTTAACTAGATAAAATCAAGTAAGTTTATGAGTCTGTAGTTAACCAGTTCAAATTAAGAAAGTCAATATAGTATCCTTACGTAGGGTCGAATTTGAAATATTGTGGTTAATAAATCAATAATTTTAAAAAAAAAAAAAACAGTTTGGTCAACTTGACTAGTGACATGTCTGCTAGACATCTTTGTCAATTTTTGGAAGTTATTTTTTACATTTTTTTTGTTGTGTGTTGACTATTAATGGAAATGAAGTCGTCAACAACAAAAAATCATTTTAGTCAAAAGAAAAATGACTTGTTTTGACATGAAATGTCTTTTGAGATTTAATTGATTTTTTTTTTTTGAATTCTTATATCATATTCTCTCTCTCACTCACTGAATGGTGACAAATAGACAACTTGTCCTACTATTTGCCTAATTATTATTTAAACTAAATGGACAAATAGACAAGTCGGCAATTAGTTTGGTCACGGGCTCTCCCCCACTGGTCGCTGAAGACAAAATAAAAAAATGAAAAAGAAAAAGGGAAAAAGCAACGCAAGTGAGAAATGAGTTTTTCACATTTTTGTTTCAGTTTTTAAAATGTCATTTTTTTGTCCATTGCTTTAGTTTTCGTCGTATTACTGTCTTTTACCCGTTTTTATAGTTAAAGGTTGATTCGCATTGTTCCTTCTACTAGAGGCTTATTTGTTTTAATTTTTTTAAAAAATATATTTTGTATAAAAGAAATTTGTGCAAGTATACTAGGGGTTTATTTGTTTTTTTTTTTAGTTTGTTATACAAGAAGATTGTGTTAGTAACATACTCCCAAAATGAAATACTCCACCCTACCAAAAAAAAAAAATGAAATACTCCATATTCTTTGTGATTTATAAATTATTGTATAAAATAAAAATTAATAAACGTTCTCGCATATTGGCGATAAATGCTCCTCCTAACTTAAAAAAAATAATATATCATTACTTCGTATAGAACCGTTAAAACAAACTTAGCTTGTCGAGTTAGTCTGTCCCGCCCTATTAAAAAAGTGGAGGGTAAGGACAGTATTTTAGTGGGCTTTTTAGCCTGCTCCCACTTAACCCGTGGGCTAGGTGGGGCAGGCAGCCCTAAATCCCTAATTCTATTTCTCTATTCCAGTATTACGTTTTCTGCAGTTCTGCGCCCTTCACCCTTCTCCCACTCTCCCAGCGACGCAGCAACTCCCAGTCTCAGCGTGGCAGCGACTCAGCGAGACGCAGCCCGGGATCCCAGCGACGCAGGTCACAGGTATGTACTATTCTTCAGTTCTCATCCTTTAGTTCTTACTTTTCTCGTTTGTTGTTTTTTGAGATTCTGAATTTTATATGTAAAGTTTCGCAGTCTGTGTTCTTTTCCTCGGCCATCCAAAACCAAACCCCTTAGCTCACTAACATTAATGTTATTGTTCTTTCAATTCCGCCGTTGAAACTAGTAACACCGATAATCTTCTTGATTTGCTGCATTTAGGCAATAGCCGACCGTAGTATCTTCTATATTGGCATCTATTCAACACCCAAAAATATGAAGCAGGAGAGAAAGAAAGCTGAGCATTCCAGTATGAATTCAAAGGACGAAGGTCAAAAGCTGGACTTCAAGTCTATCTTGAAAGATCTTGAATTCTTAGGTAAATTCCTATGATTAATATTTTGTTTTTGAAAATTGTATCAAGCATGCTACTTAGTACTTATAGTCTGTTTTATTTTACTTTGAATCTTTAGGATCTATGCTTTTCTGCTTGAGAACTAATTAGTTTTCATATTTTAATTGTCTCTGACTCTGAGCATCATTTGTAACCCTGTGGTGTGGTCACGCTTGTTTCTCTATTTTGGCTAACCAATCTTCTCATCTTTTTATTTTTCTATTTTCGTAATAATAATAATAAGTTTTGGCATTGAGGCAATTTAATACATCTAGTATATAATTTGTAGGGTATAAGTCTTCCCCTGCTAATGGGGAGATAGATAGTCAGGTTGTTGGATTTGAGTTTTGCGAATTTGAATGGGGCAATGAGTATTGGGTGAGCTCTAGCTTGATGCAGGTTGGTGGTAAAGATAGAGCAGTACAACAAATGATTTGCATGTTGTATTGTTGATAATGCCCTTCTGACTTATCTTTTCATCTATGGAGAGGGAAGATATATCAGTTTTTCCCTGTAAAGACTCTGAAATATTGGATTAGATATGATTTAGGCACTTTGTTTGCCTTCATGACCTAATCCATGAATATGATTTTAGGATATTTGCTTTCCTGTTACTCCCTGTAAACTGTGAAGTGTAAATAGCCTTCATACACGTTCTAATTGCTAAATTTAATCATTTCAGGGTCTGCACATATGACTTGGAAGGAGAAGAAGGACTTGGAAAACAAAAAAGTGGTTTCTCTTGGGGGAAAGGTCGTCCCTTTTTTCTAGAGCATTGGTGTTTGGTGTAAAAGTAAATGTTTCTTTTCATTTTGGTATTCATTTGTTGTGTTGGGTTGATGCAGCCGCCAAAGAAGCAGAGACTACCACTCAGTGTGGCTCGAGTGATGATGAAGAAACAGAAAGAGAGGGAGCAAAAAGAGTTAGAAGAGGTTGGTTACTTGTTCCTAGCTCCCCTTCTTTTTTTCCTTCTGTTTTCTATTTATTCTTGTTTTGATTGCTTTACTTCAGTTCAAGTTTCTAGAGCCTGTGGTGCTAACTATTTGTTCGTACAGAGTTTAATACTAAAGCGATTCGGGGTAAATTATGGCTCGAGCTCTAGAAGAGTTGCTCAAAGACCCAACCCTGAGGATAGGGTGCTGAAATCAAGTGAAGGTCACTTCCGGAATGGTGTGCTTGATGTGAAACATCTATTAAAACCCTCTACATCCACTGCCCCTGATGAGAAACAATTTGCTCCGCACAACAAAGGGGGGAAGAAAAATAACGGCAAAAAGAATAAGGGCAAGAAAAAGGGCGGTGGTAAGAAGCGCCGTTAGTATGCCTGCTAGGTACGCTTCACATTATGTTGGATAAAGAACCAGTATTCTGCAGAATAGTCGTTCTCAATTGAACTCGAGACATTTAAGGGACTAACCCATCCATTAGTGTCTCAATTCTATTACTCCAGTGGGAGGCTTGCTGTCATCTCATTCAGTGGCTTTGGCAAAGTAGTGAAGCTGACATTTCTCATTTTATCAGCTGCAGTGGAGTGAATGGAGGGATTGAAGGTGTAGAGGATATGCTTTCATGGTTTAGAACTCAAGTGGAATTAAAGAAGTTTTGAATGAAAGAATGAATTTTGGATTTTTTTTTCTCTTATTTCATTTTGGTTGTTGTGTATTCAGTTTGAGAATGTATGTTTACAAAACTCATACATTAATAAAAAAAGAAATACATGCTCTATTGTTTTTTAAGTCCATGCATAATCTTTATAAATTGAGTTGTGTTATATACTTATATTCTCTTATTGAAATAGTTTCGTAATATACACTCTTGATGTGTCATTATATGGATTGTTTAAATATTTGATTTAATTATTAATGACAGAGTTGATTATTTTACTATAGTTAATTAAAAAATAGATGTGTTTTTTTAGAAGTTTTTATTTTTTATTTTACTGGACTATATTATGGATTCTACGAATTCATCTCTAAATTTAGAATGATGTAAATTGAGTTAATCTAGTTTTGAAAACTCAACACTAAATTATTAATTTATATATATAAAGTGTCCAATTCAAACATTCAATATTCATGACAAAAATTGAACCCCGTCCGTCCAATTCAAACATCCAATATTCATGACAAAAACCGAACCCCACCAACTATTGAAATCAATAAAAAAAAGTTTTAATTGAAATTTATGAGATATGCTCTTGGGTCACGCACCCTTTCATTTCCAAAAATAAAAGCTCAACTAACCACACCAGGGCCAGCGGTTAGTTGGTCCAGCAATGAATTTACAGAATGACCCTCCTCAATCCTCATCGACGTGGCTAGACTTTTGCACTTGGTCTTAACTTATTATTGTCTAAAAGGAAACGTTGCACGTTCAATGTAGATACAGGTAGAGGGAGCACGCATCATAAGAATTGGGGGAAAAATAAGAGAAGAAAATAGCAAAGGGAGGAGATCGATCTGGAGCAATGGATGTTTCTCTGCGCTTTATCGGTTTAGGATTCGTTGTCGCTTTCCTCTCTATTTCGTCATTGGCAGCTGCCGCAAACGACGATGTTACACGCGCCTCCCCCAACGTCTCTGCCTCTTGCAACAATCCTTACAAATTGGTACTTCATTTTCCTCCTATTCACTTTCCACCGCCTTATAATTTCATTTTTCTGCTTTGTATGCCGTTGCGGTTGATACTTAGGTAGATTGATAGAGAGGTTGTTGTGTTTGGAGAAAGATGTTGATTTTGGTGGTGATTTACTAATTTATGAAAAAAGCTACAATGGCAGTGTTGGTAATTGGTTTCATTTACCAAGTTGTTGGGATTTTAATTAATACTTTACAGGAATTATTTCTATTATTTATTACTATGATTTCTTTCTTCCTCGAGTATATGGAGTTACTTGAGATATTACTATTGAATGATATAATACAGGATGGGTAGTGAAATGTCGGGATGATGCAGCACTATGTTTAAATGTTTAATAGGTTAGTGGCGGATTCTCTCCCAGAGAAAGGGCTTGTCATGTGTTTAATGTGTAGAGTTTATGCGATTTGAATAGCTAGTTTGAGTTTGGTTCAATAAATCATGTTAAGAATCATATAACCTTATATGAAGAAGCTGAAGCACTGGTTTCCAAAGTTTAGTTTATCATTGCAAGAGTGAAAGATATCTACACAAATTGATTTTTCAAATCATAATCCATTTATGACAGAAATATCACGGGCCATATAATATAGAATTTGAAGTACTAGCAATGCTTAAGAAAATTTTGAGGTCAAGGAATTTAATGTTGCTCTTAAAAAAAAACTTGTGTTCATCTCTTTGTAAGTTTTTATTGAGTGAGCATTCAATTTTTTTCCTTTGGGAATGCCACTGGGTGGAGGAAGGGGCTAATGGACTGGGGAAGTAAAAAAGTTTTCAGCGCTATAGTTTAACTGAGCACATCTTTTTCTTTTCCCCCATTTTTCCTGCAGGTTAAGGTCAAGACATGGTTGGATGGCACTGAAGGGGAGGAAATAGGAGGACTAAGTGCAGCATTTGGTACTCTTTTGCCTACTAAGGAAAAAGATGGCGTCAAATTACCTGCTACTTACACAAACCCCTTGAATTGCTGTTCCAATATCTCTCAAAAGGTATGCTTACCCCATTCTAGAAATGCCATTGCATTCATCTAAATTCATTTGGGTTTGGTATTGTCATTTTATTGATATTATGTACAACTAATTGCCATCAATTGTTTATTAATTTAAGAAAATTATGAAGACCAAGTTCTTCTTTGGCCTTTGTATTATTATGTCTTTAATTTTTTAAAAAATATTTCATAAATAACCATTCAAACAATTGATTATCTGTTACATTGGTTTACTATTCTATGTTTGTGCAAAAAATATTATAAGCTTATTATTACATGCTGCTCAACCTCCAAAATTAAGATGTGACTAAAAGGTGCAGTTGCTTTTAGTCAGGTCATGGTTGATTTGGTTACCACTAAGGCCTAAAACTTGGAACTTTGTTATTATTTTTGATAGTGAAGATAGCAGAGGCTTGAGACTATCACCTCTTGTTTCAATTCACAATTTAGGGTCTTTAGGCCTATGTCACCCCCTCTGTTTCTCTCTATTTGCTGCCTTTTATTTAAGCCTATTTTATGGAGTCACCTTCTGTGTTCTTCTCTATGTTCCTCCATCTGCCACTGTCTGTTTTAAGCCTATTTTCTGAAAATTCATAGCTAATTGTGTGTTTGCATATGTCAAGGGTATATTGGAAAGTTTAAACGAACCAAATGCTTCAATAACTGTTCAAGGGATTTAATTGTTATATTTCCAAGGTAATGCCAAACATGTTTATTAATTTTCCAGCAAACTAATTCCTGGCAAACATTTTTGAATTTAATTGATAGGAAAGCACCAAACGACCTGTTAAGGTAGTTTAACACCCAACTAGAGATATTCCAAAGTCCCTCATATATTATTTATTAAGATAAAACCTATATTCGTAATACTAGCCTTTGATTTGACATCTTTATTTTAAATTATTTTCATACCTCAATAATGCATCTTCCTGTGTCCCACATAGATTATTTGTACAAGTATTACTAATACAAATAAATATGAAAGATGCTTGAACTTCTTTGAATTCCTTATCATAATTTGTTAGAATTATATTTTCAAACAAATTGATATCATTATTTTTTTTAACAATGAATTTATTACTTTTTCCTCAAATGAAATGGATAATTGAATTTCATATATTTAATTATTATTATTATGATTACTACTCCGTACTATTACTACTACTACTACTACTTAGTTTGAAAAAGTAAGGACACTCTATTTTATATGCTTTTGAAACAAAAAGAAAAAAAAATGCCATTACAATTGAAATTCAAATATCTGAATTATTATTAATTCTAATTTAAATGTTAAACAAAAAGATAATCATCTCTTAAATGTGTATATCCTATGTTGCCAACATATATTGATGGAATTATAAAAAATAGTTAATTGTTTTGCAATTAGCAAGTATGTAGAAAGTGAGGCTATATAGTATCAATTGTATTTATAAAGTAGTTTTGTTTCTATTTTCCACAAAATATAAAATCTTGCTTATCAGGTTGGTGGTCAACATATCTGACCATTCTATCATGACATCAACTCATTGAAAATTTTATACTTTTTTGTCATCTACATCATCTTCCTGTGGATCCCACAGGGTTCTTCTAGTGACTATAAAAATTTGATCTGGAACCCTCTAAAGAAACCAATTCTACGTGTTTGAATAATTTTTCAAACAATGAGCATTATCCTTTGTAATATTATAAATGTATCATACATCTTACCGGTTCAGTTCTAGTTTAGTATAAATAGACTGAGGTTTCTTGTATGGCCTTCATTCTTGTCTCTAGAATACAGAAACTAGAAACTAAATTTACATACCTTATAAAAGAGAAGTTTCACGATTAGCATTAAAGTTTTGTTTTCTTGTAGTTATCAGGCGCTATGGCATTAGCTGTACGTGGTGAATGTGATTTTGTAACCAAGGCTAAATTTGCGCAAACAGGAGATGCTGGAGGCCTTGTGATAATAAATGACGATGAAGGTTTTCTTTTCCTTGATTCACTTAGAATGTTGACTTTGCTGTAATATCTATACTCTTGCTCATTCTCTCATGAATTGTGATACTATTGTTGGAGGCCTTGTGAAGTCTATTTGGGAAATAAAGCTATCTCCATTTCTTTTATACAGCTCTTACGGAGATGGGTTGTCCTGGAAATGAGGATGTACAAATAAAATTTCCTGTGGTGATGATCTCAAAGTCTGGAGGAGATGCCATTCAGAAATCCATGGATGCTGGGAAAAAAGGTAAACTTTCGGTGTCATATAGTTTGTTTTGTTTTGTTTTTTGTTTGTTTGTTTGTTTGTTTTTTTTTCCCCTTTCTTGCAATTCTCCTTGTTTTCTTTGAGGAGATGATAATCAATTGTTCCATTTGTTGGGGAACAAAGTGGATGATGGAATGTCAAGAAAGAGGAATCCTGTGACACCTTGAGCATGTAAATTAGAAGAAATGGGGTTGGTTATTTTCTGTTGACTTGTAAACTCTATAGATTTTATTTTAGAAGTGTAGGATTTGTGAGTTTGATCCTTGAGAAACTTCATCTTCTCTTTTCAAATGATTCTTGAAGGATTTCACATTCAGTTGTCATGGTCACAATAGGTAGACTTGTACATGATATGTTGGATGTTCTTTTATGATATTTTCTTTGAGTTTTTTGCATTTTTAGTACCACGACTATAGTGGCACTTGTAGGATTGGTCCACGACTTTCAAACTTTGCAATTTTGGTCCATGACTATTGTTTTTGTTGCAAAAATGGTCATTCCGACGCCGGAAAACAAAAGCCGGCGGATTTTCCGGCAATTTTCGCTGGGAAAAAAAATCGACATATTTTTCGTCAACTTTTCGTTGGAAAAAAATTCTCCTTTCGAGTAGGATTAAAATTGATATTTCTAAACAATTAATTTAAGTTAAAACAAATTCATTTCTAAAAACATATGTAGTCAATTTAATTATTTTTTATTTTGGTAAACTAATTAAAGTTAAAACTAATTCATTTTTAAAAGCACCGTAGCCAAGTTAATCTTAGTAAAATTAAATACAAATTTAAAATTATTTTTACTTTTTCGTTTAAATTTAAATTATATTTACTTTTTAGCCAATTAAGTACAAATTCAAAATTATTAATACAAATTCAAGATAAAAAAAAAATATTATTAAGATTAAATTTAAACTAAAAAGTAAAAATAATGTTTGAATAATTTTGCCCAGTAGTAACATCGATAACATAAAGGGGAACTTTTTAGAAATGTCAATTTTGAATAAAAAGTAAACTAAATTAATTTTTTAGAAATGTCAATTTTAATCCTACTTGAAAGGGGAATTTTTTTTTTTCCAGCGAGAAATTGACAGAAAATATGTCGATTTTCTTCCCGGCGAAAAATTGCCGAAAAATCTGCCGATTTTTGTTTTCCGGCGCTGGAAGGACCATTTTTGCAACATAAACAATAGTCATGGACCAAAATTGCAAAGTTTGAAAGTCGTGGACCAATCCTACAAGTGTCACTATAGTCGTGGGATTAAAAATGCAAAAAACTCTATTTTCTTTACTAGTTGATGGTATGGGATTGATATGCAGATGTGCATTTATATCTATAAGCTTGGATATGTACAGTTACTTTATGTGTTGCTGTTACTTAAAAGCTCTAAGTAAGTAACAAATTATTTTTTGTGACCACAATGTGACTGATCTTAATATACAACATTTTCATAACTTTTGGATCATTCCTCTCGTCTTTGTTATTGATACTTCATTTTGATGTAAATTTACTCCTTTTTTCCCCTGTATTTTCACTTAAATGAATTTTGAAATTAATCATCTAAAAATCTTTTATGTAGTGGAGCTGCTGTTATATGCACCAGAACGCCCCATTGTGGACTACTCAGTGATATTCTTATGGTTGATGTCTGTTGGAACTGTTTTTTGTGCATCTATTTGGCCAAAAATTACTGCATCCAAGGCGAGTGACGACTATCAGCTATCTCCAAAGGTTCTACAAATAAGTCACTGCTTATTTTGCTTTTTGAATTTTCTCCTTCCAGTGCTTCTTAAAATGGTATATGCTAATGTACTTGAATAGGAAGAAGGTTGTATGTCTTAAACCATTCACAAGTTTTATGGGTATTTTTCACGTATAAATGAGATATGGAAAAAATCAGCTTTGTTTTCAACTATTGAGCTTTGTTTTACCAACCTAGTTATCTGTGATGCTTATTCTGAAAGATTTGGCCTCCCATAGAAGGGAATATTTTATGTGTATTGAAATAGGAATGAGGTGGAGCAGAATCAATTTTACTGACCAAGACAGTAAATCAGAAACTTTTCTGGCAGAACTCAGAAGTCCATCCCAACTTTTGGAAAGATGTTAGATTGATGTGTTAAAAGCTATTGTCTTTAGTATGCTGTTAGATAGATGAGTATCATCTGAACCTACCAGATCTAGGTGTAAAGGCTTGAAATGTTTGGGAGTGGATGAATATTCAGTAGCATGCTTGAAACGTGTAGTCAAAGGAGAAATCCACTTTGCATTTGGGTTTTGGCCATTAGGTTGCTTTGAGAATATGATGTGCTTGTGTTTGCTGAGTGGCTAGAAACATATTATTGGACAAAGAAGTCCTCAAACAAAAAAGAGCACTAAAAAGGGGAGGAAACCAAAAAAATAAATTCTATCTCACTCCTAATCCAATTGTCCAAATGATATTTCTATGTCCTCTTGCACATGAGATCCATGAGGGACCTAATTGAACCTAGGATCATACAGTTTGTTTGGTTTGAAGTAGGCCAACATTAGATAAACTTTTTTATGGACTCGTTGGTGCTGGTATGGTGCCTCATTAAGGGAGTTTCAAAACAAAAAGGGTTTTAGACTTTTAGTGTGTCTGATGTAGTGATGTGTGAGAACTGAACTGAAAAGTGGAAGACTAAAGTTGTTTTGGGGAAGTTCTGAGGGAAGACAGTTGCTTTTTGAAGTTTAGGGATTGTTTAAGACATTCATTCATCATCATCATTATTATTCTTATTATATTGGGTAAAAGGGGAATCCCCTAGAAATGCATCATTGCTGGTTGAGAGCTGATCTCTTTGATAGATCCAAAATTAGATATTATCCTGGTCTGATTTTTGCGGTGCATGTTGCCTTTTTTGGATATGTTGCTTGGCGTGTTGTAATTTTGGGTGGTTCCTCTCGGAGCCTTTATTTAGAAATTAGAATCTTCCTTTAAGACATAACAGGGTAGAAGTGTGTATAACTATCAAGTAGTGAATATGCTACATGGTTTTAATCAGTTTCTAATTCAAGAATTTCTTGAGTAAATGAACATAACTTATCATGTGCACTATAAAGTTAAGAACACTCTTTTTCTGTCAACTTTGAACATTATATTTTTTTCATCAGAAATTTTGTGTCAGTAGACAAAATTTGTATTTGTTGTCCCACTACATATCCATTTGTATTGTACTCTTTCTGATCCTTTCCAGCTCTTGTTAGTTCATCAAATGTTTCAGATATGTTCTTATTAGTACCCATGTTGATAAATAAGTAATATTAATATCTTTTTATTTTTTATTTTTATTTTTTCTCACCATTGGTAGGAATCTGCTGGAGATGAAAATGATGAAATACTCAGAATCAATGTAAAGAGTGCCATAGTTTTTGTCATTTCAGCCTCCACATTTTTGGTGCTACTTTATCTCTTCATGTCATCTTGGTTTGTCTGGGTGCTGATCGTACTTTTCTGCATTGGTGGAGTTGAGGTATTGAGTTTAGTTCTGGCTATTTTTGGATTTCAGTGCTAAGTAAATTGGGCTTATGACCAACCTACCAATATGTCACTCTGGTTTTTAAAGCAATGAAATTTGTGTTTGCTTCAGTTGGTATTAATTGATGTATAATAAGCCAATCACTAAAGTTTACTTCTTCCACTCTTCTCATATACTTTCATACTAGGGTTAGTTCAGCCTCACTTTTTTTCCAACTTATTAGTCTGATTTATCAAGTAGACACAAGTGGATCTAAAATTCAAATATGGAAGCAGTTGCAACGAGATACTATGGTTTTAATTTAATAGTAATAGTAATTACTGTTATTAACTGCATAATTTTTCACCAACACAAAACAAAACCGAAAAAAAAAAGAAAAAAAGGTGTATAACAGGTTAGCCAGTAAATGAAGGTAATGAAATCATATATTATTACTCTATTGTTATTAAATATTGCTACATTGCTGTGATGTAACTCTATTGTTATCTGATGGGCTGCAATCAGAAATTAGCCATCATTTATAACATCTTCATGCCTCCAAAGAACTACTTAAAAAGTATTTTCATATGTGGCTGCATGTGTAGACTGTAGTTATCAAAAAAAAAAAATAGCTATTATTTATAATGTATTCATGCCTCCAAAGTTAAAATATAAACAAAAGATGTGGTTGTATATGTCTTCCAATGGGGAAAATGCTCGAGAATCCTAACACAATTACCCAAAATGCTAAACCATTTGTTTTAATAGATTTAGGTCACATACTGGTTTGAGTGAAAATAATCAAAAGATTTTATCTCACTGGTTTGATCACACCAAATTTTCCACTAATTTTTTGCTTTCCAGTTAACAGCATAATTGAAGTCTCATGTATTGACAACTATTGACATAATTTTCTGTATTTTCACCTCAGGGGATGCATAATTGTATAGTATCACTTGTATCAAGGTAATTATTACTCCGTATATTTTTGTATTTTAATCTATTGCATGTATGTATGTAATGGGATTTTCATACAATTCAGATTCTTGTTTGTTCATATCTTATGGGCAGTAAATGTAAAGCTTGTACAAGGAAGACATTGAAATTGCCAGTTTTTGGGGAAACAACCATTTTTTCTTTTGTGGTGTGTTTACTTTGTTTGGCATTTGCCATATTCTGGGCTGCAAATCGGAAAGCATCATACTCTTGGATTGGGCAGGATATTCTTGTAAGTTTAATCTGAATTTTTTTATCTGCTGTCTTAATTCATTTTGTCGTTTTTTATGATGACCTGAGCCAATGTTTCATTCTTATTTCTAATTTCTAATTTCCTATGATATTGAGGTAATATACCTTTTTAAGTCCATCATGATTATGTATATGTTAAGTTATTTTACCCCCACTGCATGGCTCAAGGTTCCATTTGAAGGTTTTTCTTAAAATTGAGGTAGAAGTTGTTTCTTGTTACCAGGGCATAGGTCTGATGATAACTGTCCTGCAGATGGCTCAGTTGCCCAATATTAAGGTATTTCATAATGTCTCTACAAATATAAATGCTTTGCCATTTAATAAATGCTTTGCCATTTAATTGATTGACTATGGCTTTGGTTCTAGGTTGCTACAGTACTACTTTGTTCTGCATTCATGTACGACATCTTTTGGGTTTTCCTATCACCTTTTATATTCCACGACAGTGTTATGATTGCGGTAAGTTTTGGTTCTTAAGCCACATTTACTTTTCATGTATTAGTTACATAGGCTTTGATGGGGTGATCATGATTTAGTAGTTGCCTCTACTTTGTTCTTGGATTTTTTATTTTTTATTTTTCTAATGCTTTTTGAATGTATTAGAGGAATCAGACAACAATTGTATGGTTCACTATACCTAGAAATTTATTGACCTTGTACTCAAGTGTCATATTTTCAACACTAGCGATACTATTCATTCTGCCTGATTTTTTAGTATTCACCACAATATAGAGAGTAAAGGGTGAACAGAGACGGTTGGAAAATTATCGAGCATAAAGCTCGTTCATTATGGTCTATGGGGACTGGCCGACTGGGGAGTTTTTTCCAGTTTACTCCATAATGGATCTGTGAACTAAAACCCATCCATGTCCAAATTTCTAGCTCTCATCATTATAAACAAAACATATTATCATAATGGGTATGGGCAACTTAGGCTGGTTTACCTCCTTGTGGTCCTTTGCTGGCTAGGGTCACAACTCACAAGGCAGGGTTTACCCAGTGTGCACACCCTTGGGTAGTGGTTGTGGGTTTCCCTCGTCACCCAACAAACAGATTCCCATAACTTGTTTGAACTTTTTTCAGTACCTCTCAATTGAGATGTATTGAAGGGTTAACATTTAGTGAAGTGTATGGAGTGTGCATCTCTTAGAGAAGATACTTAACTTGATATTTGCTATTGTCCCCTGAGCCCTCCGAACATCTGCCTGCTCTACTCAACAACTGAGATAATATTTTACCGCTTTTGTAGGTTGCTAAAGGCAACAATAGTGGTGGAGAATCCATCCCGATGCTTCTGAGGGTGCCTCGAATAACAGATCCTTGGGATGGTTACGACATGATTGGTTTTGGGGACATTCTCTTTCCTGGGTTGCTAGTTTCTTTTTCTTTTAGGTATGCTCTCTTCCACCATCTTGTATTTGACACTGCATAACAATTTCTTCAGAACTAGGGAATATTTGATGCCTTTGAAAGAGACCTCATGGATTCCAGAATGCATGGGCAAATAAGAAAAAACGTATACAATGGACATTGACATGACTCTGAAGTCTGAAATTACATTTTCATAGTTTATTACAGAGTATTTTATTTATGGCAAGATGTATGGATACATAAGATTATTGGCATTCATAACTTTCTAGTACTTCCATATTAAGCGCGCACACAAACACAGACATGTGTATTCAAATATGTTTGTCTCTGAAGGCGATTTTGTCACTGCCTTTTCTTCCCCAAATATTTTGCAGATTTGACCAAGCTAACCAAAAGGGTGTACTGAAAGGATACTTTCCTTGGTTAATGGTTGGCTATGGAGTTGGTGCGTTTTCTTTTCCTTCAGTATTGAACTGTCTTGTGTGTTTGAACCTTCTGTACGGAACCTCATTCAGTTCCTTAATCAAACCAATAATGGATTTTTGCAGGCCTCTGCTTTACTTACTTGGGGTTGTATCTAATGAATGGACACGGTCAACCTGCTCTCCTCTACCTTGTACCTTGCACATTAGGTATGATACTTCCGTGCACCCCTGAACTTATCCAGAGTATTTGATTCTAAATTCACACCAATTTGAGAGTGCTCTTTAACATTTTGTCACTCCGTTTGATTCTAGGAACTTGTATCGCACTGGGTTTGATTAGAGGCGAATTGAAAAAGCTCTGGAATTATGGCTCTGAATCAACAGAGCCTTCTGGAAATGCTTGATATACATCATGATACTGTGTAGAACAAACGAAATGACTATGAGTAGCATGTAAAAGATGTGCGGTAATTTTTCAAAGGGCATATAATCATGTATTTCCAACTATCCATGTTATCTTCTCTATTATTCTCCCGTGTAAACAACAGACTGCATCTTAGTTGTGTGTAATATATGTGGAGTATTACCATTAATATACTTGATGAGAAGTGTAATATAAAGACGTTTCACATTTTGGATAGTTGTGCAATGATCCACTTCAGTTTTCCAGAATAAATTTGGGTTTTCTAAGTTTATTTCAGTTCTTTTGATACACATCTTACATGAAACTTCAGCCATATCTGCAGGTCAGGCTTCAATTCTTTTGGAGAGCAGTGTAGATATGAAATCATCCATTGCTTGTAGCGAAGACCCTTTACTGGTTTCGTCTTCTCTCGCAGCGGCTCTAATCAACTCCCCAATCCGAACTGCATTTTCCTTCATTTCTATTCCTTTGTTGCTGTCGAGTACAACATCTATCACCCTCTTCACATCACTTCTCAAGATGGTGCTTTGAACCCCCTTTGTTAGCTCTATGCACACCCCCATTTCCTCCATCATCATCTTCGAATTAAAGGCCTGCTCGCCCGCCATTGGCCACCCAATCATGGGCACTCCTTGGCTCAAACTTTCAATGGTGGAATTCCATCCACAGTGGCTCAAGAATGCTCCTGTTGATTTGTGGCAAAGAATCTCCAGTTGAGGTGCCCAAGAATGGATTATAAGTCCCTGCTTTCTCTCTGTAAACCCTTCTGGCAACCATTCTGATTTGAATTCTCCTTTTATGTCAAATCCTATAGGTGGCCTGACCACCCAAATGAATGGCTTTCCACTGTCTTCCAAACCCAAAGCCAGTGCCATCATCTGTGAAGCACTGATAGTGTTCTGGGAACCAAACGAAATGTAGAGAACAGAGCCTTCAGAATGCATGTCTAGCCATTCTATGCACTTCTCCGGGGACAATCCGTGATCTTTCCCCGATCGTCTCCCGATGATACGCGAACCCTTGTTAATCATCGCCGGAGGGAGAAAAGGGCCGACGCACCAAACCGGAAGTTTAGTATACTTCCCCAGTGCATCTGCGCCTACAGGTTCAATTTCCTTCACTGTATTACATAACCATCCAACACTCTCTAAGCTACCTGCTACAATAGACCCAAACACCTTCGACCACGAATCTTCGCCATTCGCAGCTCTCATGAAAGCGTGGAGGCGAGAGACGTTAAATCGACAGGAATCGGGAAACGCCGGCATGGTAAACTCACCGTCGTCGCCGGCGCCGAGATGCGGGAGATCTCGCCAGATAGACATAAAGCACGTGGTGCCGTAGGCCCCGGCAGTTGAGAACCCTACATTCACCGTCCCACATGACCTGGCCACTTCGCTCCCCCATCCAATGAACACGTCGGAGATTATGCAGAGAGGAGGCTTTCCATCTTTAGCGGAAATATCGGAGATGAAGTTGCGAAAAGGTTCCTTGAGAGCAACCGTGGACCGCACGATATTGATCATTTGGTGCAAGGGCAAGCCCTCTGTGTTCTCTGCGCCGGGCGGTAAGCCATGGTCGGCGCCGTTGAACGGCAGCGCCACCAATCGGATTTCTGGATCATCAATGTAGGAGGTGAGATATTGGACGTTGAGAGGAGTGGTAACGAGGGTGAGTTTGAAGCCAGTTGTTTGTTTGATTTGCTTAGCTAAACCCAAGAATGGAATCATATGGCCATGTGCCATGAACGGCAGCATCACTATGTGTTCTGCACACTCTGATCCACCCATCTCTTCCTGTGTATGGCTAATGGCTTCCAACTATGTAAGCCTTGGAGGACAGGTTGAAATATATAACACATTCGTAGTTATTAACTTATTATTATTAGGCTTTCCGTAGATAATCGATTTAAACCAAGGTTAATAAACAATTCAGAAAATAAAACTTTTAAAATTTTATAGATATTAAGTCCAAACAATTTAGTTGGGTATACCTTTGACTGGAACATATTCGGGAAAATGGCACTTTTTCCCCCTATGTTATGTGTATATAGCACTTTCCCCCCCTGTGTTATTAAAGTGGCACTTTTTCCCCCTGAAATGTTAAATAGACATTTTTACCCTTAAAATAATTATTTCATTATTTTTTTCTCCAACAAATTATTACTTATATGTATAGATGATCACGATTCGGTTCAAACCTAACCAAACACTGTAGCAATCATACCGAAATAGTATGGACGGTTCTGGTTACGATTCAGAACCGAAAAAATAAAATTAAATAATTGTTGAACTGTAAACCGGAACTGGACCACATTCATATATAGTGAAAATGATCAAACACTTATTTGATAAATCAGTACGGTTCGATTCCAATTTCGATTTTGAACCGCCAATCAAAACTTATTTATTTATTTTTATAATTTTATTTCTTATTTAAAAATAGTATAAATTTAACAATTATTTTATTATATTTTTTTCGGTTCTGAATTGTAACCGTAACCATCCATACTTTTTAAGTTCAAGTGCTACGGTGTTTGATTAGGTTCGTATCGAACCGTAATCTTCCATGCATATTAGTAATATAATTGGTTGGAGAATAAAAATAAATGAAATAGTTTGTTTTAAGGGCAAAAATGTCAATTTAACATTTCAGGGGGGAAAACTACCACTTTTAAAATAACTGAGGGGGAAAAACTGTCACTTTAATAACTCAGGGGAAAAAGTGCTATATGCACATAACTTAGGGGGAAAAAGTGCCATTTTCCCTATTATGTTTATTCAATTATATACATACTTTTTATCAAATTATTTACTGTATACTAATGTGATATGTTGTTATTATTATTATTACTCCGTATTATTTTGGTTTACATAACCTAATCATGTTCCAAGCAGGTCTTGATATGTTTTTGTTATTATTATTATTTATTCATGATTCTTTATAATTTAGTATTTGTTATATACTTTCTTAATTTTTTTTTAGCCCAAAAAGTCAATGTCCCACTATGAGAAATTAATTTTATGACTATCTATTTAAAATGACAACAAAAGTGTCATCATACTTCATAGTAATTGGTTGGTTTTCATATGTTTACTTCTTCATACACCGCATAGATATGGTGATCATTTATTAATAAATTAGTAGAACTGTCACCCTTTTTTTGGTTAAGTCATGTTATGGGAATTGATGGATGTTGTACATGCATTTATGTGGAAGGACCACAGAAAGATGGACTAATAAAACGTAATGGAGACTTCTCGCACCGTGCAGTGCATGGTCGGTCCTCGGGTCCCTTTTATCGTCTTATAAATTATTATTCATTTGAAAAAAGAAAAGAAAAAAACTTTGTACGTATTATTATTGTCCACATAAATGGTAAGAGTTTTGTCAGTTTTTTTTTTTTTTTTTTTTTTTTTTTTTTTTTTTTTTTTTTTTTTTTTTTTTTTTTTTTTTTTGTATTTTGTAATTATTATTTTTAAGATTTTGATAATTCAATATTAAAATTTTGTATTTGGACCATGGTTGAAACAATCGCTAGGCGTTCTCTAGACGCTCGGGGAGCGCCTAGCGCCTAGGACGCCTAGCCGGGGATTAATCGGTGCCTAGGCGCCCGTGTACTTTTTATTTTATTTTTTATTTTTAAAAAATTTGTTTAAGTATTTTTTATTTTTTAAAGACTAATAATTATAAATTATATAATACTTTAATAGTTAATACTAAAATATTAAATATTAACCTAAAATATATCTAAAGTTTGTACAATTTAAAATTATTTCGCTCAAAACGATGTTGTTTTGAGTGAAATAACCCATTAAAAAAAAAAAAGAACAATAGTTAATCGACCGACTAGAAGGCCTAGTCGGTGCCTAGTCGGTCTAGGCGGCGCCTAAACGGCCTAGGCGGTCAACGCCTAAACGACCTAGGCGGTGGTTTGGCGGCTTAGGCGGAACTTAGGCGGCCTAGGTGGTCGCCTAGCCGGCGAGCCGCCTAGACCACCATTTAATGTGATACGCTAGGCGGTTGACCAGCACCTAGCGCCTAGGCGGGGATTAATCGGCGCCTAGGCGGGACTTTTGCAACATTGATTTGGACAATTGTTTTCTTTTTTAGTCACCAAGTAGGTTTGATGATATTATTCTTACCATTTCAAATGGAATGTCACATGTTTAAGTCCGACCCAAACAAAGAGTGGTATATTGTATTGCGGAAAATAGGATCCAAAAGAAAAGAATGCTTTAAAACCAAATTTCCGAATTCGTCCAGTTATAAAGAAATCCTAATCACCCACAAATGTAGATATGTCATGTCAAAAATGACATTGGTTAAGGAAAAGAAATTGAAAACTAAAATATATTCCCTGTGCAGAAATCAAACAAAGATGATAATTAATAAAAATTCGTCACATTAATTTCGCCGCATGAAGAAACAGACCAATAATCCAGTAGGTTTACTCACTGAAAATGCAAAGGCTGTTTTTGCACTGAGCTCAATCCAAATGGGTGAAAGTATTTTGCATGTTTTGTAGTAGGGTGGAATAGAAATGATTATTAATAGTTGGGTAAGCGAGGAAGGGAAATAAAACTCTTATTTTACTGAGAAATGAGTTTCCAATTAAGGGGTAATTAAAACCATACTAGATTTTTAAAACCTGTCAACCAAACAATAAGAATGACTTTAGATACTTATTCATGATAACTAAATCCGTCAACCAAACATACTAAAAGTTTATTTCAGTTGGATCTTTTGATCCATATCTTAAATGAAATTTCAGTTATATCTCCATGTCAGGCTTCAATTCTTTTGGAGAGCGCGCAGCGTAGATATGAAATGATCCATTGCTTGTAGGGAAGACCCTTTGCAGGTTTCATCTTCTCTCACGGCTGCTCTAATCAACTCCCCAATCCCAACTGCCTTTTCCTTCATTTCCATTCCTTTTTTGCTATCCAACACAACATCTATAACCCTCTTCACATCACTTCTCAGGATGGTGCTTTGAACCCCCTTTGTTAGCTCTATGCACACCCCCATTTCCTCCATCATCATCTTCGAATTAAAGGCCTGCTCGCCCGCCATTGGCCACCCAATCATGGGCACTCCTTGGCTCAAACTTTCAATGGTGGAATTCCATCCACAGTGGCTCAAGAATGCCCCTGTTGATTTGTGGCAAAGAATCTCCAGCTGAGGAGCCCAAGAATGGATTATAAGTCCCTGCTTTTTCCCTGTAAACCCTTCTGGCAACCATTCTGATTTGAATTCCCCTTTAGCGGTAATTTCGGAGATGAAATTGCGCAAAGGGTCCTTGAGGGCAAGCGTGGACTGCACCATATTAAACATGTGGTGCAAAGGCAATGCCTCTGTGTTCTCTGCGCCGGGCGGCAAGCCATGGTCGGCGCCGTTGAACGGCAGCGCCACCAATTGGATTTCTGGGTCGTCAATGCAGGAGGCGAGATATTGAACGTTGAGAGGAGTGGTAACGAGGGTGAGTTTGAAAGGTGTTGTTTGCTTGATTTTCTTAGCTAAACCCAATAATGGAATCATATGGCCGCGTGCCATGAACGGCAGCATCACTATGTGTTCTGCACATTCTGATCCCCCCATTTCTCCTGTGTATGGGCGGGCTATGGCTTCCAGGGATTTTGACTAAAATACAACTTTTGACAAAAATATAACTTTTGATCAAGTATGAGACAAAAATATAACTTTTCTGCGGATTTGACAAAAATATTAAATCTACGTTTCCCAAACGCGAGTTTGACTCTTTCCCTGACAACCATATTCGCGTTTGGGAATTGCGTCTGGCGTATTAAATACGACAGACGCATTTCGCATACGCGAATAAGATTGTCGCAAACTCGCATTTGCGAAATGCGAGTCTCGTATTATACGGGAACTCGTATTTCGCAAATGCGGACCACTCGCGAGTCGCCGGCCCTTTGCACTCTTGGGGGTGTCTCCATTATCCTCCTCCTCTCTGCCTCTGATTCTTCTCTTCACCCACAACAGATAATACAACTCCCCAACAAGCCCCATCAGAATACAACCGAACACAAAGCTCAAACCAATACCCAAACCACTAAAAGATGCCATCTTTACTTGTAAAAACTAACATTCAATTCCACAAACACCTTACAGGCAAAGTGCACAGTGCTGCTTCCAGCTTAAGCCTTAAGCGATAACCAAATTTTGCTGAAACTCAAACTATGTGGAACCAAACAAAATCAAATCTTGACCCGAAACTCCATATAAACTAGCTTAACTCTAAATTTCTAAGCAATATAAAAACATATGACCCTTCTATATGATGTTCACAACCTGAAAACAGCAGCTATAATATACTATATTGCCTTGAAAAACGCTAGCAGGGCGCTGCAGAAATTACTGTCTTCGCGTCTGTGGGAGGAGAAAATTTCTTTAGCGCCGGTCGGCCACCGGCGACTCGCGAGTGGTCCGCATTTGCGAAATGCGAGTTCCCGTATAATACGAGACTCGCATTTGCGAAATGCGAGTTTGCGACAATCTTATTCGCGTATGCGAAATGCGTCTGTCGTATTTAATACGCCAGACGCAATTCCCAAATGCGAATATGGTTGTCAGGGAAAGAGTCAAACTCGCGTTTCCCAAACGCATTTCCCAAAGGTAGATTTAATATTTTTGTCCAATCCGCAGAAAAGTTATATTTTTGTCTCATACTTGGTCAAAAGTTGTATTTTAGTCAAAAACCCTGGCTTCCAAGCCTGGGAGGCTATGATTGACATATATAACACATTTGTAATTGTAGCTATAAGCTGCATTTAGTTGACAAATTTTCCAATACAAAGAATTTGACAAATGGAACTATTAATTCATTATATGTGATGTTATATTTGGCATACCTAACTTATAAGTTAGTAATTATTATTGTGCATAAGGTAAACTTTACATTTTTATTTTAGTCACCAAAGGAGGTAAACCAACATCGTCAAACCTAATGTTTACTAATTCAATAACCTAACTAATTTGATTAGAGTTGCTTATGAATAATACGGAGTATTATACTTATACTTATTTTAGTTATTTGTAACACATTTTTTCGAGTTTTTCTCTTTGCTAATGTAATTCACTATTATTAATTTTTAAAATAAAAATTTGTAAATTATATTCTTTTTCATTTCTTACTCACATGTAACAAAATTTCCCCCATCTTCTAGTGGGTCATAAGGTTTAATAATTCCGTATGACCCACTGGAAGGGGGGAATAATGCTTTATTTATGTGGAAGGACCACTGGTAGGTGGAGTATTAAATTTTGAAAAATACCCCCCTCCCCCTCTCTCTCTCTATATATATATAATTCTTATGTGAAAATTAAGAACCAATCTCAGTCTTACACTTAGAAAAAATCGAACAGATATATATATTTAAAAGAATGTAGTGTTATTTTCGTAATTATCACCAATTTTACTATGCAAAAACTTGAACACAATGCAATGTTATTTTCGTAATTTTATCACAATTGCCTAATATCAGCGCTGTAAGGACATCATGGCGAAGGACAGAGATGTGTGCATTGAGCATGTCCCTTGTGAGCTTAATAACGCGGCTGATGCTATTGCCAAACTAGCACCAAGGAGGAAGTGCGAGTGGATTGAGTTCCAAGACCCACTTGGGGTGATTTTGGATCATCTTGAGTTCGAAAGAGTCAAGATGGTATTTGAAAGAGGGATGAGTCTTAGCTATTGAGGACAAGGCAAATTATTGCATGGACCATGGTCCACACAGCTGTGTGTACCAAAAATAAAAAGTACATTTTTATTATACTAAAAGTACATTATTTTTGTATTGGATGTACATTATTTGATAGTATATATAAAATAATGTACCTTCAGTATTTAAATAATGTACCCAAAATAATGTACTTTATGTAAAAAATAATGTACTTTTAGTATATTAAAATATACTAAAGTATATATATATATATATATATATATATATATATATATATATATATATATATATTAATTTAAAAATATATACTTTTCACTTATGGTCCATGCAATAATGATTAGTGTTTGTCGGTAACCCCTCCCAATTTCCCCCCAAAAAAACTAAAGGTTCCTCTAATGGGCTGTAAGAGTTTGTGCGTAATGCGTTGGCCCAAATATTAGGGCCTTTTACATCAACGTATTGGACTTGAAAAACACGCCCTCGATGCGGTCCGACCCGTATCAGTTGAATGGCCAAATCCCCCCAATTTGAATTTAGCGGAGAAACGTAGAAGAAGTCAATTCGTTCCCTCTCAAAAAGTCAGAATCGTCTTCTCCACTCTTCCACTCTTCAGCTCAGAAACACAACAGCGCAAGAGAAGAAAGAAGTTCCCATTTTCGTTTCTTCGTAGCTAAGGATTAAGCAATCGATGGAACTGGACCCCGATGATGTGTTTCGCGACGAAGAAGACGACCCCGACGGTGAATTCTATCAGGTTCTTCCCATTTCTCACTATCTGCGCTATTTTCCTGTTAACTATACCAATTGCGGAATTTCGCGCCGTGCTCTTTTGCATACACAGGAGAGAGATGCTACGAAGGAACTGTTGGTATACATCGTGGATGCTTCCCCTAAAATGTTCTCAACTACTTCTCCCGCGGTTAGTTTTTCTCCATGTACGCACACATTTTTAGTGGTATGCACGTTGGTGAAGAATTTCGCCATTGGAGGGAGTAATGTTCTTTCATCTTTGTGCTAAAATATTTGTTTTAGTTTAAAACTTGGCATATATAAATGGAGGACTAGATAAAATGACCATGCACAACACATTTCTAGTACAAGTGTTTTGTCGAGAGTGGTTGAAATCTTCTCCAGTTACATTTATTCAAATGGAGTTAATATATTTTCTAAGCTGCTGGCACGGGCAGGTGTGTATGTGCGTTCTTCCTTTTCTTTTTTCGGCAGTATGCACTGTAGTGCATGTACCCCCAAAAATTGATTTCCCCAACTAGACCTCGAGCCTTCAGAAATTTGTACACTTTAGCATATAAAGAAAGCACTATTATAGTATGACCATGCATATTAAACTTGTACAGTTGACTATTCTCCCACATTGTGTGACATTGCACTGCAGAAGCTTGTGTTAGAAAATGACATTTTTAGCAGTGAGCAGTCCTGCATGTTGCTCCTTTGGGCTGAAAGGACAATGAAGGAGCTCTTGAGTATCCTTGAGTGAGTTCGTTTAGCAAATGATATATATATATATATATATATATATATATATATATATATATGCACACACACACACACACACTTTCTAGTGTATTAGTTCAAAAGCTAAGAGAATATATTTCGTGACATATTTTCCATTCTAAGCATGCTTTTTGTTATATAATTTTGAATGTTAACAAGATATGTTTTGCCTATTAGTGTTGGCAGTAGGAATGATTTCATAAATGTAATTTCCTTGGTTGTTTATTGTAACAGCTATTGTAACACTGGATTGATTTAATAATATTCAATTTCTTACAGATGTCATTGGTTATTTTTAATCACATTTCATTTCTTAAATCAACATGTTTACTAAAAGACATTACATTGTACCTCATAGCACCTTAACTTGTGTGAACACTTTGTGCATAAGGTTTTCTAACTTATCCTTGCTTGCAGGAAGATGAAAAAGAAGCAAGCCATTTTGAAGTTGCTGTTAATTGTATTGCGCAGTCCCTCAGAACTCAAATAATCAATAGGTCGTATGACGAAGTTGCAATATGCTTCTATAACACTGTAAGCTATTGATATCCTCATAAAACTACAACACTTGTGTTTCTTAAGTGATGCAGGTAAAAAAGTTGCCAGGCTAACTCTCTATCTGTAATCCCCCTTCCAATTGGGATGTGTTTATTGTTTACTTTAATTATTTATACCAACCAGTGGCTAATTCAAGATTTTGAACGAATGGGGGGGCACTTGTTAATATAGATACTTCAAAAGTTGAGTGAAGAAATATTATTATAAATTATGTGGGTATATAATAGTTTTAAAATAATTTTACATAAATATATTATCATTAAGTGGAAAAGTTAATGAAATCTTGAAAATAAACTGAAAGTTCAGCAGGAACATGGCCGCTTGATCTCACCATAGCGTCCCCATTGGAGATGGATATTTATTTCATTGAGTATGTTGAAATGCCTGTCCATGCAAATTCTGACAGAAAAAAAATACGCATGTAGCAGTGCTTACAAAATCGCTGTTATCTAGAAATTGTTATTTTACAAACCATTCTTCAGTCAAAAGTCTTTTAGTCTTTTGTAACATAGTTTCTCGCTGTCACTCTGTTTCAGAGGGAAAAGAAGAACTTGCAGGACTTGAATTGTGTCTATGTATACAATGTCCCGGAACGGGATGATTTGGACAGACCAACTGCAAGACTTATAAAAGAATTTGATCACATAGAAGGTAGTTCACAACTACCTTTGCGTAGATTTTTAGATTTCAAGTTATAGTGATTTGTGGTTAGTTGAAGAAGGCAATGGTAAATGGTATAGATCTTGCAACAATCATTTCATCAAAGTCAAACACCAGCACCCAAGAAATTGAAAAATACCCTCTATCTTTGACTGCTTAAACATTGGCCTGTGCAATTTTTCTCATTCAAACACATTCCCTATGGTAACTTTGTATCCATATTATTGCATTTTGGCTTTGTAAGCTTATTCAGCTCTGAGTTGTTATATGCTTGCAGAAAGATTTAGTAAAGAAATTGGGAGTAAATATGGCATTGAACCTGGATCTCGTGACAATTCACTTTACAGCGCTCTTTGGGTTGCCCAGGCTCTTCTCCGCAAAGGGCAAGTGTTTATCTTCTTGCTTTACTTGCTTCCTTAACTTTAATGGTGTGTGCTTTTCAATTTAAATTTTAATTTTTTTCAGTGATAATAGTTCTTAAACCATTTCAGATCTGCAAAAACTGCTGACAAAAGAATTCTCTTATTTACAAATGAAGATGACCCTTTTGGCTGTATCAAAGGAGTGATAAAAGCTGATATGATGAGAACAACCTTTCAACGAGCCAAAGTATGGTACATTTACTACAGCAGATTATCACTCTGTCTTTGGTTAATCAAATTATCATAATGAACTATATTTCTAGAAATAACTGAAAATATGTGATGGGTCTGTTCTATAACTAGAAAATTCTCCATGGATAATAGAAAATAGAAAATTGAGTTTTCTTTTTCAAAATGAACTCTTCTCTAATTTGAAGAGCAGAAAATGGAAAACACTGCCTTCCAACATAACAAAGGAATTTGGAAAACATTCCAGTAAATGTAATTATTTTTTTGTTCTACCAATTCTCCAAATTCCTAACACAGTAACACATGTGAATCTTCATTCTTGAATCTTGACCGCCATCACCTACCTACCCACAGGGGCCACTGACACTACCACAAGCCTATCCCATCCTACCACAACTATCCACCCACCTCCACTTATTATCACTGTCACTACTCACTACTAGTAGTAATCCAACATCTTTGCTCTCTCATCACTATCATTACCCGTTGCTCATCCTGAATCTACTTGTGATTGTCGACACCAATAACTATGGCCTACCATGTACTATCCTGTATCCGCTACAAGTGATTGGTTGCACACTGTTCGTACAATAAAAAATCAAGATTTCATCCACCCATAAGTTCAAACTTATATTTCATTTTGGTATTTAGATAGATAATAGATTTTTAATCTACCTGAACATTTTTTATATCTAAAATAATTTTGGACCTATAATTTAACATGATTTCTATTTTTGCCCAATACCATTTCTCCCTACCACTCATGCTCATATTTTTACATGAAGAAAGCAATTGGACTTCAAAATAAATTCATTTAAAAAAAATTGAAAACAATTTGGTTTGAACATGCTTTCTACTTTTCTAGCTTTTCAATGGGGGAAAAAACTTGAAAATTTTTAGAAAATGGAAGTGGGGAAAAAATTAGCATTTATGTAAATAAATAGCCCTGGCATATTTCTCCCCCTTTGCTACTGGATATTTCATAGTATTAGCAAACTCATAGCTCTATCTGTCTCTTTTTCAGGATGCTCAAGATCTTGGCATATCAATTGAACTTCTTCCCTTATGTAGGCCGGATGAAGAGTTCAATGTTTCCAGTTTCTATGCTGTATGTTCCAGTTTTTAAATTTCAATATGTAATTTTATTTATCCACATCTAATTCAATGTCTTTTGCACTTAGGAGATGCTTGGTTTGGAGGATGATGAACTTGATCAGTTTAAGGCATTGACAGGAGAAAGGTATGCATGTCATAAATATTCCAAACTTCATTACACCCGACCCCTGCCTAGTCATTTGGAGTATTGAGGGGAAGACACAGTAGTGAGAATACATCATCATTCGTGTGTTATACTTAATGATGGGGCATATGGGCCACAGAATGGATGATTCAGGCTTCTTTATTTGTTTTATTGCTGGTGTTCTGATTTGAAGCATTTTGATTTACCCATACTTTAGTTGATAACATTCTTTACCAGATTGTATCTACACATATTTTCTTATTTATTCTGAAAAATGATGGACCACAGAGTGGCTAATTAAGGCTTGCCTTTTATTTGGTTTGTTGCTGGCTTGCTGATTTAAAGCGTTTCTTTTTAGATGGTTCCATACTTCTGTTGAATACATACTTGACAAGAATGTATCTACATATACTTTCTATTATGAGAATGCAAATATGTCATCATATACTCACAGGCTTCCAGAATTTCCCTTGGTTACTTGTCTGTACTTCTATTGTAACTTGTAAATAACTATTTTCTAAATATCAGATTTGAAGATCTGAAGGACCAATTAAGAAAGCGTTTATTCAAAAAGCGCAAAGTTCGAAGAATTCAGTTTATAATTACAAATGGTTTATCTATAGAACTGAATACATATGCTTTAATCCGTCCAACCAATCCAGGTCTGATTTTTATTTCTTCATAGTTTCGTGGACCAAATATGTTCAAGATAATTGATAACTACGGAGTAATTTATTTTCTTCTTTCTCAGGGACTATTACTTGGCTTGATTCTGTCTCTAACCTTCCTATAAAGGTAATCAATCTTAATGTCTTCTATTCTCACAAACAAGAATACAAGATCAAACTTTGGCCTTGAGATGATGGTTTTAAATGAATCAAAATGAACAGCAGTCTCTGGATGGGGTAAACAAAGTGGAATTTAATAAAGCTGTGGTTAATTGGCTTCCTCTAGTCTGTCTTTGTTTATTTACGGGCAACTGGGCAAGATAGAACAAATCAAGGATGTAATTGTCAAATTTACTTAAGTGACTACTGATCATTCACTTGTTCTCATATTCTATGTTTGATGTTATGAGCATTACTAGTTTGCTAACAAATACAATACTCAATTTTTAATTACTTGGTGACTTTGTTTAACAATGATCTATAGGTCTGTTGATCTCATTGTCTTAACAGTTAACACCTTTGTGATTCTTACCATTTTGCTTCTGCTGCATCTCTTGCTATTGGTTGTTTGGCTGTAGTATTGCACAATTTATTTGACTGTTTTTAATTTAAACTTCAAATGGCATTGAACTGATGAAGCACATATATCTGTTTCTAATCCAGTTCTGATTGTAGTTTACAAATAACCTGTTGCAGGCTGAAAAAGCCTTATTCTGCGGGGATACTGGTACAGTGATACAAGAGCCACCTAAGCGCGTTCAACCGTACAAAAAGTCAGTTTCTTGCATGTCTATTAGTTGTTTTCTTGTTCCATTTAAAATGAAAGAAGATTATATTGCATATTGTTTCTATTACTTGCTTCTTAGTTTCAGTTTCACTTCTTTTAGCTTATCTTTTCAGTAAAACATTTTTCTTTTCCCTTTTCTTTTGATTCAGTGAAAATATCATGTTCTCAGTTGATGAACTTTCAGAAATAAAGAGAGTTTCTACTGGACATCTTCGTCTCCTTGGATTCAAACCGTTGAGTTGTCTAAAGGATTATCACAACTTGAGGCCATCAACATTTGTCTTCCCTAGTGATGAGGTCAAAAGTTAATTCTTTTATACTGCTTAAGTTTGCACAAGCTTAACTGCCTTATGGCATTTAGTTGTTCTATAGTTTGCAAGGTCTATACTCTATAGTTCTTTCCATGCACATACCCCCATCCCTTTTAAAATACCAGAGTTAGCCAGTGCATTTGAGTGTAGTTGAGTTAGAAGATATAATAGAAAATGCACTTTTAAGTCCTAGTGATTTATCCAAGCATGTATAGACTCCAGTAAAATCATTTGTTATTTGAATCATGGATAACCATGTTACCCTTCAAATGCCTACTTTAGCCACAAGTACATCATATTTCATTCAATTATATTGTTTCTGGTTTCACATTCTGTCAAATTATTATGGAAAGTATGAAATTGTTGGTCTTGGAAATCTTAGATGTGGCACACTCCTGTTTAACTGTACTCCTTATTGAATAAGCAGTAAATGATGCAAACTTGATCAATTGAATTTATGGTGAATTTCAACATCTGACATTTGTTTACGAGTCCTAAACTCCTAATTCAATCTTGAGCAAAGATGGATGTGTAATATGTTCCCTACTGAGTCGTTAATTTCTCTCGGGTGCTTTTTACATAATAAATTGGAATAAATTAGTTACCCCCAGTAACTAGTTTCTTTCAAGGAACTTAATTTTGAAAGGCCTTGCTCTTGTATTATATTTGGGTGTTTGGATATTGAATAGCAATTGGCTTCTTGACCACTGCCCCCCCCCCCCCCCCCCCCCGCCCAAAAAAAAAAAAAAAAAAACTATTTTATGGATATTTTGTTTGCTGTAACTTATGTTTTTTGCTATTAACAATAGTTTCAATGCAGGAGATGATTGGAAGTGCTCGCATTTTCATTGCTTTGCATAGATCAATGACAAGGCTCAAGCGGTTAGTCAACCTTGAACTTCTCTATAATTGTTAGAAGTGTAGAATGTTAGTTGTGTTAGTAGAATGTTAGTTGGTCAATAGGTAGAATGTTAGTTGGTCTACAAGGTTAAGTTAGTATGTGTGTCTATATATATGTATGTTAGTATGCAGTGCAGTGAAGAATCAGTGAAGGAAATACACAGCATTCTTCCTCATTTCTATATCCCTTCCTCATTCACAACCATTTCTACATTCTTGATACTTCTTCTTGCTTATTCCTAACTGGCGGGTGGTGTTAATCTCCACCCGCCAGGCCTGTAAATCCTCCAAATCTAACAATAATGATTTTAAAAGAGTCCTAATCTTATTGACTAATTTCTTTTGCATACGTATTGACATATAAATGAGTAATCAGTATTACTTTTCTCCTCAATAGGATCTTAAATTTGTTGCTTATGATGGAGGCTTTTTCCACTTATTGACCTGAGATCTGTATTCAGTCAGTGACCTCCAGATGTCAAATCTTCCCATCTTAATTAACTTTGTTATAGTGTTTATAAATCAAAAGCCAAAGATGTGATATCTTGATCTGAGAGGAAACTGCCTGGAACATTAGCTACATGTCTAACAATACTGTATATATTCACACAGAGAAGTCTACTATCCACAAAGGAAATTCAAAATTCTTTTTATCTTTCTTTCTTTCTTTTAGAATTAAGTTTTCTGAATACTGTATTTTTTTTTGTTTCATTATGTTTATTTGGAATACATTCACCTGTTTTTCTGCTGCTGTCATGTCTTTGCACTTCATGTGAATAGGCTTGTAAATTTTGCAACTTATGTATCTAGGAGTATTACTAATTTTCAATATTGGTCTAATGATTTTTGGAACTAAACATTGTTATCTATTTCTTTTCAAAATGATTCTCTTATCACAGTTTTGCAGTTGCTTTTTATGGGAATTCGACTCAGTCTCGATTGGTTGCCCTTGTTGCCCAAGTAAGACTTAATTTCCCTATCTTTGATAGACATGTAGTATGAGTATTAAAAGTTCTTTTAGGTATTGGAGCGAGGGGACATGACTGCTTGACTTTGATATTGAAATACCAAACATGTACCATGTACTTTACGTCTTTTCCTCTGTTAGAAATTAACATAAAGCCTTTTGTATTTAGAAGTTACTAATACTCATAGAAAAGTACTCCTTTCTGTTATTATGTGAACCTTTCCTCCGGTGAGGCTATCTTCTAGACATGTCACTGTGTGATTCAAGTTAATGTAGAGAATATCTACATATGTAGCAAGTGCAACATTAATCTGTTGTGTCTTTGAAGTGCACAAGCACAATTTGATAAAACCAGTGATATCCATGGAGGACGTTTATAATTGGTGGTACTTAAACAATCGATATCTTAAATGAATATGAGTGAATTACTCATCATATAAAGGATATGTTGGCTGCAACTGTGCACAGTTGTTCTGTCTTTCATTTGTACATGTACAACATTTACACATTTGTATAACAAGCTCAGAAGTTTTGCCTCCATTAATTTCTTTCTGGTCATAGTATTTTACTCTTTGGTGAACTGCAGGATGAGATAACAACTTCCCGTGGTCAGGTTGAGCCACCAGGCATGCATCTGATATATCTTCCTTATTCTGATGATATCAGACATATTGAAGAGGCAAGTAGAATAATTAAACCATATCAAGTTCCCTGATAACTTCATCATTAATGGATATGTTTTTTTCTTTGCAGTTCCATTCAGATTCAAATGACTTGCCTCATGCAACTGATGACCAAATTAAAGCAGCCTCTGCTGTAGTGAGGCGTATTGACTTAAAAGATTTTTCTGTTTGCCAATTTTCAAATCCTGGTAAGATTGCACATTGGGAGATGTCAAATATGAATGTTTTAGGTTTGAATGGTTATTTAATCATAACTTATACCAATCACAATACAGGAATTTCTAAATGATGCATAGTATTATTTTGAAAACACACTTATCAAAGTTCGACCTAAGGAATGGTAAATGTCAACTAATTCAGGGTGGAGGCATTGTTCTTGTCTTTGCCTTATCTCTCTAATGGGGACATGGAGTGAAAGTTCTCCATCCAAGGAGGGATTAGTAGTTAATTTCTACTCTAAAGTTCAGACTCAAGATGTTTTACTCTAGGAGAACTCCTTTAGATAGGATTTTATTTCTATATACTCTCCACCAATGGAAAGATGAGAATATTCTATGACTACTGCCTTCCAACTTAGAGAATATAAGAAATGAACATTTTTTGTTCTTTTAAGGAAATGACTATCAATTGGAAGTGCTTCACTAAATTGATAGTACATTTGAATTTCTTTAGTGGCAATATATTGAAAAGTCTTTTAGAGTAACTTCTGTGGTAGCCTAACTACAACACTAATCACAGCATTGCAGAGACACTATGCAGTGTTGCAGGCCCTAGCACTGGATGAAGATGAGATGCCTGAAATGAAAGATGAAACTGTTCCAGATGAAGAAGGCATGGCTAGGTATTTCAATATAAGTTCTAAAACCTAGTAGTTTTTTTTTTTATTTTTTTTTTATTTTTTTATTGAAGTTATTTCTGTAATTTATTTTAGGCCTGGTATTGTTAAAGCACTAGAGGAGTTTAAGCTTTCTGTATATGGAGAAAACTACAATGAGGAGAGCGACCTGGCTTCCAAAGGAAAGGCTACTGAGGCCTCTAAAAAACGTAAAGCAATTGCTGAAAATGCTGCAAAGGAGTACACAAACTATAACTGGTCCGACCTTGCAGACAATGGACAGGTGACTTTTGAGCATTATTAACTTATCTAGTATTTGAGGCTTGAAAATGGAAAAATTGATAATCTCCAATAGATGTCAATGAATGAATACAAACATGCATTACATATTGATGCCCATTTTTAATACCATTTCATTCAAGTTTTAGTATAGGCCAACATGAACACGATTGGTTGATACCTAATCTTAATGTTATTGCAGTTAAAAGAGTTGGCTGTTACAGAGCTGAAGTACTACCTGGCAGCACACAATCTCCCAGTAAGTGGGAAGAAGGAATTGTTGATAAGTAGGATATTAAGTCACATGGGTAAGTAAATGAGTGGAATGCATTTGGTAAGTAGGATATATTATGGGATGTTTTTTTGTAATGTCTCCAAGCTAATGATCCCTGAAAAGTAGAAAACTGTGTTCTCTAACTGGCAGTTAATGTAATGATAAACTGGCAAATGGTAATAGTAATACTCCCTAGTATTTCTATATTATTAATTTATTACCATAATTTGAGATTTCTGCATTCTGCCTCCTGGAAGTTCCGTTCCTTGACGGGGAAGGAATTGCAGCCAACTCCAAACACATTTTATACATACATTTTTTTAAAGTAAATAATTTGACTTTTAACCAATGTTCGCCTAAGCTTCTTAGGCGTTACTAGGCCGCCTAGTTAGTCAATTAGTTATTGTTCTGTATTTTTTTAAATGGATTATTTCACTTAAAAGCACATTGTTTTGAGCAAAATTATTTAAATTGTTCAAATTTTAAATTTTTAAGTATTAAATATTAAAATATTAAATATTTTATAATTATCAAATTTCAAAAAAAAAAAAAAAGAGTAAAATAGGCTCTTTAATTTTACACTAAAAGTCAATTAGACAGTTAAACTTTTAAAAAGTAAAATTAAGGTCTCAAGTATTTTATTTTTGGTCAAATAAGTCAAATTCGTTAGTAATCAACAGATTATCGATCAAAAACTTGTCAAGAGAATATCACCATCGACCAAAAAATTGCCTTCCCCAGTAGAAGGCGACCAGAAAGGTTGCCATTCCTTCGCCGAAAGACCTTTAATGGTCACCCTCATCCAAGAAGGCAACTTTTTGGTTGCCAATAGCCGGATGAAAATAGCTTGTAATAATAGTTCATTTATCAATTTTTGGGTTTTATAGCCTCAATTTAAAATTTTTGAATTAATTGTACTTTTTAAAAGTACATGTTGTTTGATAGGAGAAAGAATTGCAACTCCCCATATCACACCAACTCTAAACATATTTTATGCATACATTTATTCAAAGTTAATAATTTTAACAAACTTAACTTCAAGTAGCAGTTATAATTTTTTTAACAAAAAAAAAAAGGTAAAAGGATAAAACGTAAAAGAAAGAATAAAAAGAGGGCATCCACTGTTATAAAAATTTAGATTGAACTCAAATGACGTTGAGGCCAGTTAATCGCAATTTGCATTGCAACAATAAATGCCAAAATGTGATTACAAGAACTCCAAATAAAATCATGCATTTTGAAAGAATAACGTTGTTCGTACAAAGAATAAATTGCAAGATAGACCAGAATATAAAATAAAATTTGTTGGGTATGCCATTCCAAAATTGAATTCATCCACCTCCCGGTGAATTTTATGGGACAGCACACAGTACAGAGCAGAAGATGCTATGCAGTATTTTTTACCCTTCCCACACAACCAAATGCGGAAAGGATCTAAAAACTATATGAACAAGTCACACGAACAAGGACAGATAAGTCAACGGGGGCATCTTATTACATAGAATAGCCCCCAGTCAACATAAGACGACTTAAACAAATCCACACACAAGGATATGATGGGAAGCATCCCGAGTTTCCCACTTAACCTTATGCTCACCTCTGCGTACAGCAGTTTAGATTTTGACCTCAACACTCAACAAGGCTCAATAACTATTGAGATCAAGGAGGGATCAACTCGAATCCAATTATCATACTCATGGTTGCCTTGAGCCATTACTGGATGAATTCAGTTGTATAATGACTTGAAGCTCACCAGAATCATGATGCATTAGCTGATGCCTTCTCTAGTTGTAACTTCTCGATCTCTACCCTTCTTTGTTCGGCATGCTGAGCAATACCACTTGTGAGCGCCTGGTAATGGAAATCCAGTGTCTGGGTGAGGAGGTTCTGAAACCTCAAGGGATCAGATGCTTGAAGAACTGGATTACACATCCCAGATGTTGTCAAAGAAAGGAGTGAGTTATTATCAGCTCATTTATTTAACACCGGCCAAAAGCAATCACTGCATATGGAATAAGTATGTACCTTTGACAGTATCCACGAAGAAAATAAAAGGATCCACCTCATCAATGGGTGATTCCAATTCTTCATCCTCACTAAAATCATCATCTGAAAAATCATCGTCGTCATCATCATTTGAGCGGAAAGCCTTTGCCTAAAACCACAAAATGCCAGCATATAAAAGGTTATATATTGTTCCCAAACATGGTATAGAATTTAAGGGTAATTTAATCCAACCATCATTAAGTAAAATAGTATAGCATGTAACACAAATCCACACTATAATAAGTGGTAAACAAAGTACCACTATCCAAGGTACTTTCAGGCAAAAGATACACCTGAAAAGATCACTTTAAAGTTTGCTTCCACGTGGATTTAAAAAAACTGGGGGGGAAGCAAAAAGACAAAATCTAGCAGAAATTGCACTTAATAGTTTAGATTGCCAAAGCCTCTTTACATATTCTATTGTATCTATTAGCACTTCTTGGCTCTTGTTACCTTCTCAGAACAGTCCTAAACTCCAGATTATCAAGCTAAATCATGTAAAAAGCACCCCTATTATTTCCCTTTAAAGAAAGCACCATCCTGTTCACTCAGACGTATCGTGTATCATAACCAGAAAATTGCATTTCTGAAAGCCAACATATAGTTTAAAATAATTTATCCCATAAACACTATTTATGGTCAATTACCTTAAATCCAAGAATTTTAAAAACAATGGCAAATTATTATTAAAAAGGGAGAAAATGCCAAGAGTTGAAACAAGCACAAAAATAACAAGATCAAGAGACCAAATCACTACTTGCCTGTGCAGCCAATTTTTGGAGTTTAAGACTGTCAGCTTCATCTCCATCCTCAGCACTTCCCATTTCTCTGTCTAACTCATCATCTTCATCCTCATCACTTGGGAACTCATCCATACCATCCTCATCAGCTTCCTCTTCCTTGGCAGCTTCTGAGCACATAAAAACAAAAACGAAATAGTATATAGTTACAAGAACAAAAATACACCAGAATAATTAGATTGAATAAACCAGCAAGAGGTAGGAAAAAACAGCAAGGTGGAAAAAGAGAAGGGCAGTTAAGAACCTGCAATTTGATCCTTGTAGGCAACAAGTAGATCAAGAATAGCCTTAAAAATGCGCTCTAAGGCCTCCCCTGGCATTTGATCTGCAGGAAGAGTGAGCAATGATGTCAAACCCAAGCAGCAAACCTTCTTGTCATGCTCCCTGCAATACCAAGGAACCAAGCATTACTAACACTAGATTTTTTACTTGCCCCCCTAAAAAAAGGGTACAAGAAGTTGTAACTACCTTCTAAAATTAGCCCGAAGCCCACTTCTTTTAGTTTGTTGCAGCATCTGGAACCAGAGATTGAAGATCTCTGCGGCAACACCAAGCTTTTGCAGGATGCTCATTGTTAATGATGGATTATAGTAAAAAGCATCAGCAACCTGTCAAAAAGGAAAACAAAGTCAACAAAAATAAAAGCAAAGGCCAATAGTTACAAACTGTTGAAGCTTCTAATTTTTGGAGTGGATAAGCTCCACTAAGCTTTTGGATAAACAAGGAAAGTAGACATTAGTTTAGGATGGATTAAAAAGGAGCAGCAGGACATATTTAAGTAGGATGGAGGGAATATTATTTTTTCATAAATAGATGCTATCAAGATATGAGTTCTAACACTTAATGAAAAAACTATAACAAATAATTTCATGAACACAAAAATAAATTAAAAAAACAACAGTACTTCTACAAAAAGAAAGCATATATAAAAACATTTCAGTTGAAAATTGTTTGTTTCTTAAGATATAGAATATTCAATTATTAGTAGGGCACTTAACAAATCAAAAAACTGAGAAACAAGAAAAAGAAGAAGATATAAACGAAATTAAGAGAAAATATTGAATATCCTACCACTTGGACCAAGAGGGATTTCAAGTATGGCTTCACAGCACGACGTAGACATTCAATTGAGACTCTAATATATGCTTCAACCCAGTGATCCACCTGTCCTCTGCAGTTGTGAAATAGAGCTCCAATGAGTTTAGGTGCTGGTTCAATCTGCCCATCCTCCAAGGTTTTATCTCCCATGATCTGCATGAAAAAGAATAAAACAGGTGTTATGCATCTCAATCATAACCACTTGTAGCTTAATCAGAGGCAAAGTTCTCTAACTATGACGTTAACTTACAGATGAAATCATATTCCAAAGGCTTTGCTGGTAGTCTGGTTCCTTGCATGTAAGGAAATGTGATGTACCCCTCGATATATAGTTGTGCAATGGAACCAATATATCTGCAAAAATGGAGTACAGAGGACTGTGTCAGAGTTATAGCACTTGCAATTTGAAGATATCCCATGGTCCCAGATGATCTCAATCTGTAGCAACTTTCCTAAAATTTAGTCATTGCATCAATTAGATTTTATATTTTACTTCAGATCCAGATAGGCATAGGATTCAAGTTATCAGAGTTTATATAGGAGCCATTGCCAACTTCAAGATTACGCATACAAATATATTATTCAAGTTCCAATAAATAATCCTTAAAAAACTATCCACCCTCCATTGGAGGACAGAAAAGAAACTAGTCAAAAAAAAACAAACAACCAAACAAACAAACTTCTCATACAAATATCATAAGAATACACAGTTTAATAGCATACTTGGAAAAAAATCAATAGCCCAATCTGCAAGTGCTTCCATCAACAATTTCCAGAGAGTCCACATGTCCAATGATATTTTTGGTGCAAATAATGTCATATAAGACACAATCTCCAAAACTTCCTCAAAGACCTCTGCAGTGAGAACAGAACATTCAAATCTTGAATCAGTAAATACCTTATACCTTGTTTTGGGAAATAGATAAATGTTAGAGAGAGAGAGAGACCGAATACATAGTGATAAGATTTGGACTATAACCTAAGCAATTTTTTCAATAAGTGACTTTAATCTAGCATTATAATCATAAGAAAAGAACATCTAGAATTAAAATAAAGGGTTATCAACTAAGCATCAATTGATTACTTGGTTCACAATGGTTTGCTTCCAATTAAGTTCCGATCTTGTAGTGAGAGGCAGAGAACCAAGGATAAACACTAAAAAGAGGGTTAAGAATATGAGCCAGTATCTCACATCTCTAGAAGGTCTTTAGGAGTTAAAAATGGACCAAAATCTAGCAATCACTAGAGTCGCCTGAAGACTATATATAGAAGTTGATGAGAGATGTGCTGTCCCACAAGAAACCAAGATTTTTCAGAGCAGATAAAATTTGAAAGGGAAGGAGTGTCAATTCCTCCTTTTAGATCAAAATTGATAGAGACACTTAACTTTCAGCATGACCAATTTCAAGAGTTGTCAAACAAAGGTAAAAAAAAATAAAAACTGAAAAAATGCTTCAAATAATTATATCCATGCACATTACCTCCTAAGTTCTAGTCATGACAGTTTATTGTATAGTACATGTTCAGTCAATCACTTCCCTATAAATACTATCAAATCAGATGCTTTTTTTTCAAAAAGAGTGTACTGATACATCTATGAAGTATGAACTATAAGAAACTTTTCAAACTAGTTTATGAGAGAGAGCAGAAAGGGCATCAAACTCATAGAAGTATAAAGTACCTTGTCCATCAATCGTAAGCATCTTGTGCATTATAGGGAGCAACGTTGGTTCAATCTGCTCAAAAATGTGTGGAAACTGATTCACTGACACAAGGATGGTGCCTATGGCACGCAGGCAGCCAACTGCAGCTAAAGCACCAGGATCATCACCTTCTTCATCTGATTCCGCTGTGTTTATGCACTTCCAAAATGCAGCAGCCTATAAGAGTACCAATATTAGGGGGAAAATAATACCAGGATCTCAGCTACACTAGAACAAACCACTAATAATAGCTCTCACCAGATTCTGACATAATCCAAGAGCATAAGGAGCCATCTCCTCTCCAAACTTGTCCACAATTGTCTCAAGGGTGAATACAAGATCTTCATTCTCAACTTCATTCATCAGTTTGAAGAACTCTGAAATTCCAATTTTTGACAAAGAGTTGGAATGACAACTAAAGAACAAGAGTAAACAAGAAAGATGTGAACTGCAATCATCAGTGGCATACCATCAAGCAATTGAGGAAGGATTGGTCGGATTTCATTTAAATCTACATGAAAACAAGTAGTAGTCAGAATCTTAAATGGCATTAACTCTATGAATCAAAGTCAATACAAAAACAGATTTCAGTATATTACCTCTGCAGGCCTCAACAAAGGTACGCAATGCAAAAACAGAATCAACCCTAACCGGAAGTTCAAGGTCGCGCATTCCACCAACAACACTATGCAATGCTTTACGGAAATTGTTTGGATCTAAAAAGTTGATGTAGGCATATTGTCCTGCAACCCATGCTGCCTAGTATTGAAGAAGAAAAGCAGAACATGATAGAAATACACAATAGAAAAACTTCAAGTTCAAATTAAAGTACTCATTACTCAATCAATTCAATGAGAACATAGTCCAAAAGCAAGCTAGCAACATAAAGGTAGAAGAACTGAGTAAGCCTCCGTATTAGTAGTAGTTATTCAAAATTTATTGAAAAAAAAATGTCCACCATCATATTAGAGAATTTATCATAAATCAAAATAATATGTACTGTGTTTCACCAGAAATCAATGTCATTGTATATTTGTATGTATATATCTAAACAGGCAATTATCAGTGTCAAATGAGCAAGACTTCGTAGTATTTAGGTTCTGGTTAACATGTTCTGATGACCCCTTGTTCCTAATATGGCACTCCAATAAAGCATCTTCATGCCATTTCCCAAAAATGATAGAGTACTTCCATATAATCTGCCACTTTTCACTGCCCATATGCTCTTTATATTATGTTAAAGGTATTTCTTACACAAAATCTATGTCATAGACCAGAGCGCAAACCTTCAGTCCAATGATCTACGCTAATGCTGGTTTTTTGTCAATTTGGGAATACATATATGGATATTCTTAAAAGATGAAAGAAGTTGGGAGAAAAAAGAGAGCTTCCCTGATGAATTCCAAAAATAAAACAAATATCCTTTCTAAACACAATGAAGTATATTGCATCCAGTGAAGCCATTCCAAATTTTCAAGCAAAAGTCATTCTCCATACACCACAATAACAAATCGTGAACAAAGCCAGAAGAGAATTTAGTTTGTGTATAAAACGTTTTATGCAACTGACTAGGAAAAAATTTCAATGCAACATGTTCTATGATTCAAACACACACCTTGGCTCGAAGATGACCCATAGGACTGCTAAATTCAGGGAAGACATGTTGCACAAGCATATGTTCGAGCTGTGACTTATATGGTTCAGTTTGTTTCAGTTTATCACATAGTGTCCCAATTGCAAGGAGGGCACCATCCTTCTGTCTATAAGGTTTGTATCCTGGACCTGCCTCATCATATCTAAATCAATAACACAATGAAAAAACAATAATTTTCTTTAGCATTTAAACCTCTAGTTGTTTAAAAAAAATGCAAATAAGCTGCCTATTTTTCTCAAAGTATACCTCTTAAAGATCTCAACAATGAAGAGTATGAACTTTTGAAGGTTCTCTTTACCACGCTTCCTTATCAACTCACTAACAAATTCCATTGCAGCAGTTCTAGGACTATATAGATCCTCAATTATATCTGCAGACGAAAACAGAGTTTGGGGCTATTTAATCAGCAAACTTGTAGAATAAGCCCGAAAAAAAAAAAGAATTTGTTCTAAAGAACAAATCCACTTACCATAACCTTTTCGAACATACTCATGAGGGTCTTCATCCCAAAGCTTTTGATCACTATCATTAAAGCACATAAGGGGGAAGACAACCTCAAAAAGAACAACATCAAGTCTTGGCTGCAGCAGATTGTACATGTTACTTTTCGATATACTGCACAGTCAACAACAAAGCAGGAAACTATCACAGAGTGGTTAAGGGCTTAAGGCAGAAATGTCAGACATCATAATCACCAATTATGCTAAAAAAAAGTTGCAAAGATGAAGCATAGGAAGATATCATATCAACTCATTGTAGTAATAAATCAATAAATGCATCAGCACTGTTCGAATACTTTCAAAAACATTGTGAAACCATAAGAATCAATCTTAACATATTAGATATACATTTTATATAACAAATATGCACCATCAAGAAATTTGGGAAGTCAATGTTCCTTCTTCAGGTGGTGAGAAAGATGCATTGTAAAAGCCAAGTCAAGCAACAGCTGTTTTTCATATCCTGTTTGTGGCATGTTGCAGGATTTCAAGCTCAGAAGAGTATATTAGTCTATAAATGAGGCAGAACATTAAATCTAATTGAAAGTTGACACAAATTCATGATGCTCAGATGAAGTATTTCCCCAATCCAAAATCATCTTACATAGCATTAACAACTATACTTTCAAAAGCGGGATGGATATACCATGGAAAAAGGAAGTATGTTACATGAGACAGAGTACAGAACTTTCATAATTGCACCATTCTCTTAAACTATGTGTTTTCCCTGTGAGATTAAAAACTACAACCATGACTTAAAACATATATCCTACTTTTTGCTTCCAATCCAAGATAAGTAACAATAAATGTGCAGCACTATAAGACTCACAATACATAAAAGCAGCAAATAGTAGGACTTAAGGAGGAATACAATAAGGGATAGAGAGGAATTTGGACACAAAGGAGTCTTTTAAACCTTTTCCTAGAGTCCCTATTTATACTTCTATTCATCTCAATGATTTACCACCTCATTTGTTATTTAATTAACATCTCAGAGCCTAGCACGTAGAAACAGACATTTTGCACTTTAACAGTAAGGGTATCATTGTTAGTTGGTTAACGCATATAATAGGCATTTAAAAAAGAAAAGAAAGCATCAAAGCTATTGTAAACTATAACTAAGTGTGGAAAAGGACATCCGATGTGAATATCTATTATGGAAACATTTTTGGGAATAAAATAATTTACATAATAAGTATAATAATATTCTTTTTTTTTTAAATAAAATGTTTCACTTTGTATCATGAGGGGTTCAAACCTTCTTATAAATGCAGAAATATTATGTTAAAATCATAGTTCAAGTTAAACCTGTTGTTAAACAAGAACTGAAATTGCACAAACCTGTTGCTTAAGTATTGCAGAAGTAGATTGGTCACTCTATCAGGTAAATATCCACCTACTCGGATAACATTCAACAAATTAAGATGACACTCCAAAATTTTTCCTGCATAGTTCCTCTGAAACATCTGGGCAAAAGCTCTGTTATCTGGATTTTGAAGTTTCAAATCTCCAAACCTGAATAAGATAGAGGATTAAGGAGAAAAGAAGAAACAAAAGGAGAATACCAATAGTAGAGATGGACTACAATAAGGTTACAAACACTAAGCACACAGCTAACTGCTATGAAACTACCTGGTGTAAAGACGGTTTAAAATGTGTACTGTCCACTTTTTCACCTTCCACCATCCCCAAGATCTTCTTAGTTCAGGATCAGCTGGCTGCCCTTCCACAGGAACAGGCCTTTCCAGAATATTCAAGAAAAGAGTCATCCATGCACTAAAAATATTTGGATCAAACAGATGCTTCGGAATCTCTAGCTGTAAAAGATTAAAATGGCATAATTAGATATTGTATAGAGCCAATATTACTTCTGATAGTGAAAAAATATCAGTAGAATAGGCTTTCACATACAGCCACCACCAAAAAAAACAACAATTTCTTGTGGATCAATTATTGTACCAAAAAAAAAAACTGAGAAGAAGTTCACTTCTTTTTATGCAATGGTATTATAACCACTACTTTGTAGGTAATGATAATATAACCCCAAAAGCACCAATTGCTTGCAAAAAAGACTGAAAAAATATAAAGGAGATTAGATTTGAAGTAAGCTAAAAAGTTATTAAAATTACAGCCAACTTTATGCTAAGAAGTGGTAATAATTAAAGAGTTCAAGCTAAACAGAACTATGGAGATATCTTTCTCTCAGAAATGATTCATGTAAAGATCAAAAGATAAATGAAAGGCATTGCCTTAATTGACCAAACTATTGAAGTGTCTTGAGAATTGAGAAAAATGTTTGATGTTTCTAAATTCTAATTAACCTAGCATAACATGGATATATACTGCTCTTCAAAACTGCCACCACCAAAACAAATTACTTAGTAAGAGCATATTATGATAAAGCTTTAAAGCAACATACATATATAAATGACCAGAATATTTTGCAAATGAGCTTGATCAAGTCTGCTACTTCAATTGAAGGATTTACGATCTGAACAAGCTTGTTGAATATATTCAAAAGATGTGGAAATGTTTCCTCAATGATGTGGTAGACAGGTTTTCTCTCCTCATCCGATTTGAATCTGCATCGAAATAGATAATAGAGAGAGAAGAACAAAATGGACAAAAAAAGGAAAAAGGAAAATAACCATCATTAAATAATTTAAACTGATTGAATATCAAAAGCAAAGAGCTTAATGTAAAGATTCAAGAAATTCCATCCATTCAAACTTTCACAAGATTTTCTTGGTTCCTCATACATTTTCAAAGATATGCAAAGCATTACACGATTTGAGCTCTAGGGTTCCCTCTAAGCACCCTTGCAGCACCATAAATACAGATAAATGTAGCAAATAAAGTAAACATACCTAAAAGTTGAAACAGTAAACAAAAGTTTCAACAAGATTTCAAGTAGTGCTGTTTTTTGTTAAAACAGTACATGTACACCCAGTGTTACAGCCAAAAAATATTTAAAGCATATAAGTTAAAATGTGTTGCATACTTGCATATGGAAGCAGAAGTCAGGAATATGAAATCAAATCCTGGATTCTCCAAAAGAATTAGAAAAGAAAGGAAAACTACTTCAGAAAAAGCTTCAACATAGCATTCAACAGTTACCAGACAATCAAAAAAAGCATTTACACCCCTTATAATTTGTCTATGTGCTACTTCTAGGTGGCCCATTTAAGTTTTGACAGAGGTATAAATAATAATAATAATTCTTAATGAAAGGGAACAGGTGTGCTCTATTTGACCTCATATGTATATATATATATAGACACACACATACAAATAAGAGCAATCATGCACAGATGATGGATGGGGAGCTTACTTTGCTTTCCTACTTTAGAAATCTGCCTTCCTGGTTTACAAAGTTTTACTTGTTTGCTGCCATCTATGTGGAGTTCATTCACAATGTTAAAGTGTTAAATAGAATCAAGTTGAAAGCAACTTTCCCCCCAAACATGTGCTATGCTGCTACATGAGTAATTCATATTAGGTGTTTTATCAAAACATTTTTGTTGGATTTTTTTACTTGTCAAGTCTTGCATAGTGTTGAAATGAGCATTATCCTTTTAAGTCCTGATGGTTTTAAAAAAAACGTCAACTATGTCAAAAATCTCTATTTTTCTACATGCAAAACAGATAAGTGCAATAAAAGTAAAGCATGTTTAATAACACCAGAAACAAAATCAAATATAGTGACAAGGCAGTGATAAAAGCAACTCAATTTGAATGAACTCACTCATATTTTCTCGCAAGGATCCTAAGAACAAACAAAGCGTCATGAACTTGTTGGTCCTGTAAATTATGCTTCACCCAGTGTAAAAGTGTTGGCCACTGCTCAGGGTAGTCCGCATATATAATCGTCTTCAGGGATTCACCCAGCTGTACTCTGGTAATGAACACAAACAACTTTAAGACACAACTTTTTTCTGCTTTTAATAAGAATTAAAGGATGCATGTGTGTGATATGCATCAGATATGCACTGTCTACAGGAAACTGACAGACAAATATAATAAGCTAAACCCTAATAATAGTTGCATGATAATATGTCATGAAAATGTATCAGGCAGACACTGTCTACAAAAGACTAACTGACAAATAGATGGAGTTAAACACTTAAACCCTAAAAAACATTTAATCTATTTGGATGTCTGTGTATCATATGTCATCAAGCCAGGCTGCAACACAGAGCTGCAGACATCCAGAATATATGTGCTTCATCAACAGGATATATGGGAGTTATCATCAGCAGTGATAGCAGTGGCTATACGAAGAAAACAGGGTTATGCAAGCATACCTCAACAACGGAGGCACCTTAGCAACAAAAACAATTATGTTTTGTCTAACCATATCCTTATCACCTGGCATAATTTTTGATTTCTCACCTGAAATAAAACATAAAGTTGCAAATGAGCGTTAGAATTTTAAAATATAAAAACAAAAAGATTAAAATAAATAAATAAATAATTTGCATATACTCAAAGGGAAGTTTTATGTAAAAGTTTCAGTCCACTTATAATGTGTGTATGTAATGTGCATGTGTATACATACATACATACATAAAACACACATACTTATATATAAAACAAATAATGAGTGGGTCCTACCAGGTTCGTGAGGTGACCAGTTCTTGGCAATGAAGTTCTTAAAATATATACTTGCCCCCTGTCGGACCGCCATATCACAGGACCCATCAACTATTATTTGCAACAACCGCACCAAATGTTGTGGTGCATACTGGAACTGAAAAAACAATTAAAAAATCTAAATGAACCAATGTACAAAATTTTTACAACAGATAATGAGTTCATAATTTAAAGACTAATGAGGAGTCTAGACCTTTGAAAGTGTTCTTATTCAGTTCAATGGAACAAAAATGGTTTGATATGAATATTTGAAAGTCCAGTTTTATCTTTCTTATTGTTCTGGAATAATGTTCACTTTTAATAAATTGAAATGTTGTTGCATGTCCAATTCTCCTTGTGTAAAGGTGACCTTCACAGGCCATGCTGTTCCCAAGTTGAACCACCACCTCCCCCATGTATAAAAGAAGCGAACCATCATAGATCTCACTTATGAAGAAGTTCCAGAGTTAGGGGCTTTGTTTAAAACTTCACGCTATTCTAGGCCAAGGGCAAGAAGTAAAACCTCATACCTCAAATCTTTTTTTATGAAATCATATATATCATATAAATGTAAAAAAGCAGGGCTTCTTGGGATCAGTAGAGTGTAATCAGTCTACACAACCATATTTGTAAACAACACTGTTGTATACAGCCACAATAAGTGAAACCCCACTGCATATCAATTGTAAGCATCCCTTAAAATGATAACATAGACAGAAAAAAGATAACTAAATAAGTAGTAATCCAAAATGCCATGGAGTCAAAGGTTAATGTAAAGAATTAAGCTGGAGAATGAAGAGTTCCAACTTCCAAAATGTAATGAACTTAATTTTACATCATTACCAAGTTGCTAAAGGAAATTTGGAATATTGGAATGCAAGTGGCTGAAATCAGGGGTCAATTGAAGACATGGCATTGGACATCAGTGATGACATTAGTTACCAAAAATAGTTATGGACTTATTGTCCTTATTCTTCTTTGTCTTTTCTGTTTTGTTACAAAGCAAGCTGGTCTGGTAGAAGAAATCAGTGGAATGTGGGAAAATCCACTTCTAGAAGCCGTTATGCAAATTGAATAAACTTCTACCATCTTTTGTGTGCAAGTAAAATGCAGTGTTGTCTTATTGACAAATAGCATTCCCAACTAGCTGATTGGGTTCTATTTCCCATTACCATCTTTTCTAACAATTTCTCTATTTAATTCTTTATTTGTATCAAGCTTGAGTGTTGCACAGAACTACAAAAGTTCAAATGCTTTAAAAACTATAAATGACACTCAGATAATGTACCCAATTAAAATTATGGAACAACAGTTTATCTTTAATTCAATATGTGCAGCTGGTAGACTGGTAGTATGAGTCCATCCAGAATATGTTATTTCCATTCAAACATGGTAATTCTAAGACAACAGCAACGTGTATTCTTGAATAAGGAAATAAAACATGAAATGCAATATTTTCAATTAAGTAAAAAATAATGGTTCTAATCTTAGTGCTAAAAGTGTTATTGTTTCAGAACATAATAATTTGTGGATGGAAAGATCATTAATCCATTAATCCAAATTCCAAAATGCCAATGTATAGAGACTGAAGAAACATGACAACATAAAATCAACAGTAAAAAAACAAAAGGAAGTCTGGAATTGCATCAAGATCCTATTCCTTATTCCATTCTGAATCATCTAGAGTACTTCACCAAAAAAATCCACATATCTACGAAATAGTAAGGTTCATTCAAGTGAAAAAGTATCATAAATGAACAAAAATAAAAGCAAATTTTAAAAAATCCAAGAACTTGCACTAAATTCTTATTCTTCTCGAATCATCTGAAGTACACCAAGAAGAATTCCACATATATAGACAATCAACGGTTCCATCACTCAGAACTAACTAAAAAGAAACAATTCAATTAAAAGAAAATACAAATACGAAAAAAAGAACTGATGAGTACCTGATTAAGGCTTTCCTCGGCAGCTTTACGAACATCTTGATTTGGACTATTTGCACCACTGAGAATGGCGACCAGACTCTGGAGATCCATTGCTTAATCTCTGGAGAAAATCAAAGAAGGTCGATCAAGCTCTTCCCCTCTCTGAATGTGCTTATATAAACCCTTGAGATTCAGATAGGTGAAGTAGGGTTAAGGGTTTAGGAGCAGAGGGGATCAAAGTTGCGGGGAGAGACAGCTAATAAAATTATGTGTGAGATGGCGTGGGGCAGGGGAGAGTGTACCCCAGCGAGTGACTCCGTTTGGATTTACACGGTGTGTTTCGCAGTTTCCGTTTCCTATATGATTACATGGTGTGTTTTGCAGTTTCCTAAGATACCCTAACATACCATAAATGATTTTTTTTCAAGACTTAAATATCAAATAAGTCATCTAATTACATATGAAATTGTGGCAATTAAAAATTTTAATTTATAACTTTCAATGTATATGGACCCAATAGCTGGTTAATCTTCGATGACAGAAAAAATCTTATCTAGATGCTTACGTGTGGTTACTTGGCAAGAAAATATTAATATTATTATTATTATTAATATATATATATATATATATATATATATATATATATCAATGTTGCAATAATCATGCTTATGCACAGGTTGACTACCTAACGTATCACCATAATCGTTGGTTTAGTTGGCCAGTCAACTAGGCTGCCTAAGCAACTAGGTATGGTTATTTTTTTTAATGGGTTGTTCACTATTTAAAAAAAAATACTCCGTATCGTTTTGAGCGAAACAACCCTAACTTGTTCAAACTCTAGATCTTTTGTATGTTAATATTTAATATTTTAGTATTGACTATTAAAGTATTAAATAATTTATAAATACCAAATCTAAACAAAAAAAAAAAAAAAAAAAAAAACACCGTTGAGTGCATACTGATTTTTTTTTCAATCATGATATATATGGGTTGGGTTGAATTTTGACATCAAACTGAACTCGTCTAACATGGGTTAAGTAGGCCCAACTCGACGTTTGAGTTCGTTTTGACAACTCTATTAATAAAATGGCAAATTATTATGGATTATGGGGCAAATTATTATGGAATATGGTTCACATTGCATCATGTGTCATGGTTCATTCTAACAATATTGTAGGTTCCTTAAAATAAGATCAATTTGCCTACTAGCATTTACACATGTTTTTTCTTTACTTTTGTGAATAAATAAAATCAACACTACAAAATATATTATTAAAAATATCGTACTAGGTGGCCGGTGCGATGAATTTAATCTAATTTAGATTTTGGCACGTTTTAAACGAATGGGGTAGCCGGTGCGATGAATTTTGGCACTAAAACAGTAGTCATAAAACCAAAATTGATACTAAAACAATAGTAATGGGACCAAAATTGGTATTTGCTCTATTTAAAAAAAAATTGTGTTGTTCAGATTGGCAGTTTTGATTTGTTTGTTGTTGATGCAAATAAATGAATTCGTATGTGATATTCGTTGATTGAACTATATAAGAATAGTTATTAAATTATTTTTTAAACAACTAGATGATCCGAAGGTTAGGAGGATGAGGTTTGCGTATTTGTGTTAATATTCTGTGTATTTTTTGAAGATATTATGTGTATTGTAGACTACGATCCTGTGTATTCATGTTACGAGTACTTAAACATAGGTTGTGACATGTTTTGTGTATTCGAATGTTAGCAAGATGATTTATGTGTAGTTGCGTCAGTCATTCTGTGTATTCTAAACAAGAATTTTGTATATTCCCGGAAGTCATTCACGTCTACCGTCCACTAACATTCGAAACGACGTCGTTTCGGACCAGTGTGGACCCTGGTCCACGATATTACGATTGTTGGACAAAACTCCTCAAATTTGTAGCTCTTCTCCGTGGAAACATGTAGGGCCGGACTTCATGATTAAAAGAAGTACCATCTTCCCTTGATGATTTCGTACCATTTAATGTCCATACCAAAGAGAACTTTGAACGGTTATGTACATTCGATAAGTACCATGTTATAAAAAGATAGCAAGTTAGAATTTAGAAGAAAAAACTCTGGCTTAGACGTATAATGAAAACATTGATTAGTCAACAAACAGCTTCGGTACTCATGGAGTCCATAGTTATGCTTTTAACCTACCTTCTTCCCTCGACTATAAAGTATAAAAAATACATTTCAATTTTAATATGAAATCCCCTTATTTTAAACTAATTTGCAACTAAACTAACTGTTATTGTGGCAAAATACAATTTCTGGAAGCAATGAGTAAGAACGCCACCAGTTTCTTTTGTGCATGTGAGATAGAATTGAGTCGAGAATATGAATTGATTTGATATGCATCACAGCATGAGTGTTATTTGAAGCATCACGAACATGTTTAAATCTCTACTGGTACGTTTGGTTCGCGGAATAGGCCTGGAATGGAATAGTATTCCCAGTAATAGGCCTATTCCGCTGTTTGGTAAATCTTTCTATTCCCAGGAACAATGAACATATTGTTCCTGGGAATGACCTATTCCCCTTGCAAGGGGAATAGAGATTCCTAGGGTCCCCCTAGGTATTAGGCTATTCCTGAGTCCTCAGGAATAGCCTAATGTTGTTATTTCCAATTTTACCCCTTGGCGCGTTTTGGAGAAAGATATTCCTTTTTCCAAAACGGTCCTATATTATTAAAAAAAAAAAAAAAACTTGTAACTAAGAACAATTAAGGTTCCTTAAATGAATGAGCTTTTGGCTCTTCAATCCGTTTAAGGCTTCCTCGTCCTGTTGTTAATTTCAAAAGAGAAGCAATCTCTTATATAGAGGAGCTCAAATGAGCTCCTCTTCATAAGTTACCAATGTGGGATCAAAAATTTCAATTTGTATTTTAAAAAAATTATTATATATGTAATTTTGTTTTAATTTGCATTATTATTATTATTCCTTTTTTGTTATTGTTGTTATTAATATTATTATAATTATAATTATAATTATAATTTTTATTTTATTATTACATAATAATAATAATAATAATAATAATAATAATAATAATATTAATATTATTATTATTATTATTATTATTATTATTATTACATATTTTATAAGGGTATTTAATAATAATAATAATAATAATAACAATAAAATTTTGTACAAGGGCATTTATGTCTTTTAAATATATATTCCATTTCTATTCCTTTAACCAACCAAACGCTGGAATACAATTCCCAAGTCTATTCCTTCCGCGAACCAAACGCTGGAATACAATTCATATTCTATTCCTTACCTATTCCATTCCTTATGGAATAGTATTCCTATTCCCTTCAAATTCATTCCGTGAACCAAACATGCTGTACCAGTGTTGAACAAGCCAAGTCACATAAACAAAAAATTAAAATGGGTACAACCAGCCAGGTATACTGTGTACAAAACCCAAAAATCAATAAAGCATGCAAGTAAGTTATACTTTCTTTTCTGCATGTGGAATAGAATTGACTTGATATGAATCAATAATCAGTGTTATGTACATGTTTCAATCAAATTGTTATCAGCTGCTTGGTAAATGGTAATAGCCTTCTCAGAGTTCAACTCCTTATCAGATGAACTATTGTTTTCTCAGCACTCAATGAACAGGCATTACTGCCAAGAAAAAAACTATCTGGAGGCTCTTTGTTTATACCATCTGCATGAGGAATAGTCAAACTATTGACAAAGAATTTGCTCAGAACCTGCATGCAGATATCCCACATCAAGAACATTTTCTGGACTTTTAGAAAATCTCTGAAGCTGCACATGCATCTGCAGTTAAGGACAGTACGTTCATGCCATCCTTATGAATCATGGTTTCCTCAGAGCTTTGAGATGTCAGCACATCCATTGTTTTCTATTGAAAGCATATGCCCAATAGATTCTTGAACAAGATTGGTTTGAATCATCAAATCAGCATTCTGACAAGGCTTCTCTTTATAATCATGTTCCTTATCAATGCTGGAGCCAGTAGGGCTCTTCTGTGGTTCAACAGTTCAACTATACTTGTCTCAGAATTGAACAGAGGATAGTTTTCAAGTGATCTGCTTTCTAGATGAGCATTTTCACTAATCTTAGTGTCCACTTGGCTTTCAGAAACAGCGATTACAGACAAACAGGCCCTTTTTCTCTTGGAGTTAAAAGGCCTACTAGAATCATCTCTAGCAGAGACACCAGGCTCCGAAGACAACATTCCCTTCTGAGTTTGATGCCCTTTCTGTTCTTTATCATAAACTAGTTTGAAAAGTTTCTTATACTTACTTCATAGATATATCAGTACACTAATTTTGAAAAAAACATCTGATTTGATGGTGTTCCTGAGCTCAAATGCACAAAATTGACACAATTGAGTCATAATTAGGCGAGTAATTCGATTTAAGGAGTATAGATACAAGGAATAAATTAAGAAATTATATTTTATTAGTTAAAAAAAGTTGATTATCAAAACAATATAATTTTAGATAATATTTTGAAAAATAAAATATTTTAGAATGAATTCTCCAAAAAAAAAAAATTAGAATGACATAGATAGTGTAGAGTCCCAACTCTTGTTAGGATGAGACATGAGAATAGATAATTAAAGTCTTGATGCACAGCTAGCTAGGCAAATGCCTATGCATGGCATATTGGCATGCAATAGGCAAATAACTAAGCATCTGTGAATTTAATTCAACCCAACCCTCCGTTATTCTGAATTTAGCGGCGAAGGGAAGGTGAATGTCACCATTGAAGAAGAATGCCATGACTAAAGGGTTTTGGACAGCTAGAAAATATGAAAGAAGAACTAGAAAATTTTGGATCAAAGATCGAGATCGAGTTGCAGAGAAGGGAGAGGAGTTTGAGAAGAAAAAGATCGATTTGCAGAGAAGGGAGAGTCAGTTTGAGAATAAGAAAATCGATTTGTAGAGACGGGAGAGAGCGAGTTTGTGAAGAAGAAGATCGAGTTGCAGGGAGAGAGCGAGTTTGTGAAGAAGAAGATCAAGTTGCCGGGAGAGAGCGCGTTTGTGAAGAATAAGAAGCTAATAGAGTTACCGAGACTGGAGAGATTTTTGGAGGGTGTAGGCCGTTTTTCTAAAGAATAATGGAGGGTTGGGTTGAATTAAATTCGAAGATGCTAAATCATTTGCCTATTGAATGCCATGCATAGGCATACCTGCAATGACGTATGCATCTGCCAAACTAGCTGTACATCAAGACTTTAATTATCTACTCCCATGTCTCATCCTACTAGGAGTTGAAACTCTACACGGTCAAATATCACTCCAAAATATTTTTTTTAAGAATTCATTCAAAAATATTTTATTTTTTAAAATATTATGTAAAATTATAGTCTTGATAATCAACTTTTTTAACTAATAAAATATAATTTCATAATTTATTCCCTTGTATCTATACTCCTTAGATCGGATTACTCACCTATTATGACTAATTGTGTCAATTTTGTGCATTTGAGCTCAGAATTCAGAAATACTATCAAATCAGATGTTTCTTTCAAAATTAATGTACTGATACATCTATGAAGTATGAACTATAAGAAACTTTTCAAACTAATTTATGAGAGAGAGCAGAAAGGACATCAAACTCATAGAAGTATAAAGTACCTTGTCCATCAATCGTAAGCATCTTGTGCATTATAAGGAGGAACGTTTGTTCAATCTGCTCAAAAATGTGTGGAAACTGATTCATTGACACAAGGATGGTGCCTATGGCACGCAGGCAGCCAACTGCAGCTAAAGCACCAGGATCATCACCTTCTTCATCTGATTCCGCAATGTTTATGCACACTTCCAAAATGCAGCAGCCTATAAGAGTACCAATATTAGGGGGAAAATAATACCAGGATCTCAGCTGCACTAGAACAAACCACTAATAAATAGCTCTCACCAGATTCTGACATAATCCAAGAGCATAAGGAGCCATCTCCTCTCCAAACTTGTCCACAATTGTCTCAAGGGTGAATACAAGATCCTCATTCTCAACTTCATTCATCAGTTTGAAGAACTCTGAAATTCCAATTTTTGACAAAGTGTTGGAATGACAACTAAAGATCAAGAGTAAACAAGAAAGCTGTGAGAACTGCAATCATCAGTGGCATACCATCAAGCAATTGAGGAAGGATTGGTTGGATTTCATTTAAATCTACATGAAAACAAGTAGTGGTCAGAATCTAAAATAACATTAACTCTATGAATCAAGGTCAATACAAAAACAGATTTCAGTATATTACATCTGCAGGCCTCAACAAAGGTACGCAATGCAAAAACAGAATCAACCCTAACCCGAAGTTCAAGGTCGCGCATTCCACCAACAACACTATGCAACATAGTCAATAGAAAAACTTCAAGTTCAAATTAAAGTACTCATTACTCAATCATTTGAATGAGAACATAGTCCAAAAGCTAGCTAGCAACATAAAGGTAGAAGAACTGAGTAAGCCTCAGTATTAGTAGTAGTTATTCAAAAGTTATTGAAAAAAAATGTCCACCGTCATATTAGATATTTATCATAAATCAATATAATATGTACTGTGTTTCACCAGAAATCAATGTCATTGTATGTATATATCTAAACAGGCAATTATCAGTGTCAGATGAGCAAGACTTCATAGTATTTAGGTTCTGGCTAACATGTTCTGATGACCCCTTGTTCCTAATATGGCACTCGAATAAAGCATCTTCATGCCATTTCCCAAAAATGATAGAGTACTTCCATATAATCTGCCACTTTTCACTGCCCATATGCTCTTTATATTATGTTATAAAGGTATTTCTTACACAAAATCCATGTCATAGACCAAAGCGCAAACCTTCAGTCCAGTGATCTACGCTAATGCTGGTTTTTTGTCAATTTGGGAATACATATATGTATATTCTTAAAAGATGAAAGAAGTTGGAAGAAAAAAAAAATGGGAACTTCCCTGATGAATTCCAAAAATAAAACAAATATCCTTTCTAAACACAATGACGTATAATGTATGAATGTATCCAGTGAAGCCATTCCAAATTTTCAAGCAAAAGTCATTCTCCATACACCAAAATAACAAATTGTGAACAAAGCCAGAAGAGAATCTAGTTTGTGTATAAAAAGTTTTATGCAACTGACTAGGAAAAAATTTCAATGCAACATGTTCTATGATTCAAACACACACCTTGGCTCGAAGATGGCCCATAGGACTGCTAAATTCAGGGAAAACATGTTGCACAAGCATATGTTCGAGCTGTGACTTATATGGTTCAGTTTGTTTCAGTTTATCACATAGTGTCCCAATTGCAAGGAGGGCACCATCCTTCTGTCTATAAGGTTTGTATCCTGGACCTGCCTCATCATATCTAAATCAATAACACAATGAAAAACAATAATTTTCTTTAGCATTTAAACCTCTAGTTGTTTAAAAAGAAATGCAAATAAGCTCGCCTATTTTTCTCAAAGTATACCTCTTAAAGATCTCAACAATGAAGAGTATGAACTTTTGAAGGTTATCTTTACCACGCTTCCTTATCAACTCACTAACAAATTCCATTGCAGCAGTTCTAGGACTATATAGATCCTCAATTATATCTGCAGATGAAAACAGAGTTTGGGGTTCTTTAATCAGCAAACTTGTAGAATAAGCCCGAAAAAAAAAAAACGAAAAAAAAAAAAAAGACAACCTCAAAAAGAACAACATCAAGTCTTGGCTGCAGCAGATTGTACATGTTACTTTTTGATATACTGCACAGTCAACAACAAAGCAGGAAACTATCAGAGTGGTTAAGGGCTTAAGGCAGAAATGTCAGACATAATAATCACCAATTATGCTAAAAAAAAGTTAAAGATGAAGCATAGGAAGATATCACATCAACTCATTGTAGTAATAAATCAATAAATGCATCAGCACTAGTAGAGATTGGACTACAATAAGGTTAGAAACACTAAGCACACAGCTAACTGCTATGAAACTACCTGGTGTAAAGACGATTTAAAATGTGTACTGCCCACTTTTTCACCTTCCACCATCCCCAAGATCTTCTTAGTTCCCAGGAACAGGCCTTCCCAAAATATTCAAGAAAAGAGTCATCCCTGCACTAAAAATATTTGGATCAAGCAGATGCTTCAGAATCTCTATGTTAAAAGCAATATTTTAATACAATTAATGTTTTTTATTTTGTTAATTACTTTTTATTAATATAACTTATTATTATCATTTTCTCCCCTAGAATTTAGATTGACAGATTTAAGACTTGCATGGTTTTGCTACACTTGGAGGGGTGATGTGTGGTTATTCTCCACACATTTACGGTATGTTGTTTGAAATAATTTTTACAGTTTTAAATATGTTATAGAATACTTCTCATATATAGAATATTGCATAGTAGGAATCTTGGGCCTAGGGTTTTAAGTTGAAGATATATGGAAACTTGTTTCCATACCATATGCATGCCTTCTAGCTTTCTAGCTTATATTTATAGGATGTAGTATCATCCTCTAAGGTGTGTGTGACAGAGAGAAAGAGCAGCCAAGGTTCAGCCACAGTACAAGGTATTAACATGGTAACAGAGCCTTTGTAAAGGGATTTTTTTTTTGCTCCGCTGTCGTCACCGCCCGTCCACGAAGGCTCGCCGGCGTCTGGCCACCCTTGCTTCAAAATCCGACGTTGTTCTGCCCTACGCGTGAGGCTCACGCGCCTCCGTCACCGCCGCACTCTCCGCCATGCGCCGGCACATGCGCCGTCTCCGGCCGCCGGAAAAGCTTCCGGCTGAGGTTTCCGAGGTCGCCCGGGTCTGGGGTCTCGTTTCTGGTCTTGGTTTGGACCAGTGTCAGGCCATTTACTGCGGTTCTTCAATCAGGTTCTCTCGTACGCCTTCAAGCTCCTACTTTGGTGTGTTTTTTGATCTGGGTGTGCTCTATTTTTTGTGATAATGGCTGAGAATAAGTCGGTTGTTGTAACTGATGTGGTTCCTGTGACTTCCAAAATTACTGATTGTAAGCTTAATGAGTCTAATTACTTAGAATGGACGCAAGTCATTAAGCTTTATCTCACTAGTTTGGATAAGAAAAACCACCTAACTGAAACTTTATCTTACCAAGATGCTACTTGGGTGCGAGATGATGCACGTTTGTTCCTGCAAATTCGTAAGTCTATAGATGAGGGGATTGTTAGATTCATTAGTCATTGTACATCTGTTAAATAATTGATGGATTATTTGGAATACTTGTACTCTTGGAAGAGGAATATCACTCGCATTTATGATGTTTGTAAGTCTGTTTACCGTGCTGAGAAACTCAATTCGTCCATGATACCAAGCATGCAATTGTCAAAGGAGGGAGAGTTGTTTGAAGATCCTGAGAGTTATAGGAGACTAGTTGGGAAGCTAAATTACTTGACAGTAACTCGTTCAAATATTGCTTACGCAGTGAGTGTTCTGAGCCAATATATGGTGTCCCAAACTGTTGATCACTGGGCAGCTGTAAAACACATTTTGAGTTACTTGAAGGGAGCTCCAGGGCATGGAATGTCGTATAAAAATCATGGTCACACTAAGATTGAGTGTTTTACTGATGCTGATTGGGTAGGATCCAAAGAAGATCGTAGATCAACAACTGGATATTGCATTTTCTTTGGAGGTAATCTGGTTTCGTGGAAGAGTAAGAAACAGAACGTGGTTTCTCGTTCGAGTGCAGAGTCGGAATATAGGGCGATGGCACAATCAACATGTGAAGTGATGTGGATAAACAACCTTTTGAATGAGGTTGGTTTCAAAGCTCTGATTCCTACAAAGTTATGGTGTGATAATCAAGCTGCTCTCTATATTGCATCAAACCCGGTGTTTCATGAACGAACCAAGCACATAGAGATTGACTGCCATTTTGTTCGTGAGAAACTACAACAAGGGTTAATCGCCACTGGATTTGTGAAAACCGGAGAACAACTCGAGGACCTATTCACAAAGGCTCTAACTAGGACACAAGTTAGTTATTTGTGTAACAAGTTGGGCATGATCAATATCTTTGCTCCAACTTGAGGGGGAGCGTTATAGAATACTTTTCATATATAGAATATTGCATATTAGGAATATTGGGCCTAGGGTTTTAAGTTGAAGATATATGGAAACTTGTTTCCATACCATATTCATGCCTTCTAGCCTTCTAGCTTATATTTTAGGATGTAGTATCATCCTCTAAGGTGTGTGAGACAGAGAGAAAGCGCAGCCACGGTTCAGCCACAGTACAAGGTATTAACAAAACGTAATTTTTTGTAATTTAAAAATGTAAAAAATGCATACACGTATGGGGAATAAATGTACCTGATAGGGAATATCCTCTAATCATATACTTATAGACAACGACATAGGGTATTTTTCGTGCAGGTCCGATCACTTTGGGTTCTAACCGGAATAGAGTTAAAATATAAGATCCCTCCGAGATTACTCTTTATCCCTATCCCTCGCACTCGGGATTTGATTCCTGACCCCAAGGGCTCGATTTAGCTATCCCGAGTGTAAGCCTTCAGCCTCCACCGTGCATTCGAGACACGCAGTAAACATGCCAAATGCGCAACATGTTTTCCCCTGAATCCCTATAAAAGACGCATTTAATGCCTTGGGAGGGGAGGAGACTTTTGGATTTTCATTCACTATTTTTGAACTCGGGAACATATGACCTACTATAGAATTACCTGAGCTCACACCATTACAAAATACAATAACTCAGTGTATTTACTACATTAGTACCTATAGATTTAAAAAAACACACACAATTGAGTCATTATTTGCACAAAATTGACACAAGTTGTGGTTGCATGTCTTATTAGTGACTCTGTATATTACTTGAAACACAAAATCCTACCCGACTTCCTCAACAACTTCATCACATAATTTAAAATATACTCTTGCATGTTTAACATGCTCAAATGCATCATTCACACTTTTAGATAGCAATGCATCTAGGATTATTGACAAATATTCATTCTAGTGTGTGGTCATATTTTCTTGATCTCATCAACCGCTTTTTCAATTGTATTCAACTTTTCCTTCAATATCCAAATCCAAAGTTCATACGTGCTGAGATGTTTAAGTTTCCACCCAACCATTTGCACAAATAAACCAAATTATATTGACAAAAAAGCTTGCCACGTTAAAACAGATAGTTAAATTTCAAAGACCTTCCAATATCCAAACAAGCTCGATTGTGCAACTCCTTAACATTTTGGGAGTAACAAGGATTGTTTGATCACTAACATCCTCTGCATTTAGCATATATTTATCCATCCCGCAAAACCACTTTTGTCGAAATAACATTCTATTGACCTCATCCTCCGCTCCACCAAAGTAAGAATTCACCTCAACACACTATACAACTAGTTTGGCAGCCAAAATATTATAATTGCCTCACAAGCTGCCTTGAGGTACATGCCTTACATGTGCACAAGACATATACTATTTTATCTGAGAAATAATGGCATACGATTTCAAGTGTAAAGGCACTCCTTCATAATTAAGCATGTTTCAAAATCGTCTTTTTATACATACGTTCCAATAAGAAATTTAATCTTCATGATTATTTGTAGGTGGTTTCTTCAATATGCTAACTTTCATTATTCGTTGTCGAGAAAATGGTATTATAAATACAATACCTCATTCACGTCAAACTACTGTGAAGCTATATGGGAAGAGATACTATATTTCTCGATTCATTTCCAGTTCGGGGCATTGCTAGAGTTACTTTATGCATGGCTTTGGGCCCAGCAAGGTGGCCAAGATTGACATTGATATTTGGGCCCCTATTAGTATTAGCATGTGCATTCACATTGATAGTAGTGGTCCCATCCCCGGCTTCACTTGAATATGTTTGTTCTTATAGGGTTCAACACTGACTTTAATGAGAATGTACAATTTTTTTATTTTCACAAATTCTATAATCAGATACTTTAGGATCACTTTTTAGGTTAGTTGTATACAAATTAATTTCACAAAACATTTGTAGATTATTCATGTGTTGCTGATACAGTTAGTTCCCGAGGATAGGAGAAACATGATAGAACTCATGTTTGATGCCCGTGCGTTAGGAGGTTGTCTGGTTTTCTTGGTCAATTATTTAGTATTTAGATTATTTCGTTTTTAATGGCGTGCAACCTTTGGTGGTTTATGAGTTTTCGCAGTCTTATTTCTTTTGACATCAATTTGTTTGATAGAATTGATGCAGGACAGGTTAATGAGTCTCGTAGATCTATATGGGTGTTGATACGATAGCATAAACATTATCTTAAATTTAGGGTGAGTTTTACTATATTTCTCCAGCTTATAGGGTTAGAGCGGTAATATAGGTTGCTATATTAGTTTGTTACCAACACTACCACCCCTAACCCTATAAGCTGGAGAAATATAGTAAAACACACTCTAAATTTAAGACAATGTTTATGCTATCGTATCAACAACCATATAGATCTACGAGACTCATTAACCTATCCTGCATCAATTCTATCAAACAAATTGATGTCAAAAGAAATAAGACTGCGAAAACTCATAAACCACCAAAGGTTGCACGCCATTAAAAACGAATTAATCTAAATACTAAATAATTGACCAAGAAAACTAGAAAACCTCCTAACGCATAACAGACATCAAACACGAATTATATCATGTTTCTCCTATCCTCAGGAACTAACTGCATCAGCAACACAAGAATAATCTACAAATGTTTTGTGAAATTTATTTGTATACCACTAACTTAAAAAGTGATCTTAAAGTATTTGATTATAAAAATTGTGAAAATAAAAAAAAAATTATACCTCCTCATTAAAGCTGATGTCAAACTTATAAGAACAAACATATCCCAAGTGAACTCGGGGGATGGAACCACTACTATCAATGTGAGTGCACATGCTAATACCAATAAGGGCTCAAATATCAATATTAATATTAATCTAGGCCAGCTAGCTAGGCTCATAGTCATGCCTAAAGCAACTCTTAGCAATGTTCCGAACTGAAAATGAATCGAGAAATATAGTACCTCTTCCTATATAGCTTTACAGTAGTTTGACGTGAATGAGGTATTATATTTATAATACCATTTCCTCGACAACGAATACTGAAAGTTGGGCATACTGAACAAACCACCTACAAATAATCATGAATTTTTTTATTGGAACTTATGTTTTAAAAAGACGATTTTGAGACGTGCGTCTTTATGAAGGAACGTCCTTACACCTAAAGTCGTATGTCATTATCTCAATAAAATAGCATACGTCTACCTATAGCATACGTCTACCTAAAGCCGAGATAGCGATGCACGTGTAAGGCATGCGCCTCAAGGCAGTTAGTGAAACAATTGTAATGTTTTGGCTACCAAATTAGTTGTATAGTGTGTTGAGGTGAGTTCTTACTTTGGTAAAATAGAAGATAGGTCAATCGAGTTCTATTTCGATAAAAGTGATGATGTTAGTTATCAAACAATCTTTGTTGTTCCCCAAAATGTTAAGGTGTTGCATAATCGAGTTTATTTGGATATTGAAAAGTCTTTGAAAGGTCTTTGAAATTCAACCATCTTTTAACAGACAATCTTTGTCAATATAATTCAATTTATTTGTGCAAATGGTTAGGTTGGAAACTTAAACCTCTTATCACGTACGAGCTTCGGATTCGGATTTGGATATTGAAGGAAAAGTTAAATACAATTAAAAAAGTGGTTCATGAGATCAAGAAAATATGATCACACACTTAGAACATATATAATGTCTAATGGTTGACAAAAATATTAGAAATAGAAATTTAATTAATTTTCTTGTCAATAATCCTAGATTCATTGAAAATGTTAAACATGCAAAAGTTGCAGTTATTGAGGAAGTTGGATAGAATCTTATTTTTCAAGTGATATACAGTAAATAATAATAGTTCATGGGTACTGAAGTAGTAAATACGCCAAGTTATCGAATGGTGTGAACTCAGAAAATTGTATAGTATGTGATATGTTCCCAAACACAGGAATAGTGAATGAAAATCCAAAAAAGTCCCCCTCCCCTCCCCGGCATTAAATGAGTCTTTTATAGAGGCCAATTTATTACCTTCCACAACAACCAAAAAAAAAAAAAAAACAATTTCATTTGGTTCAATTATTGTACCAAAAAAAATTGAGAGGTAGTTCACTTCTTTTATGCAATGGTATTATAACCACTACTTTTTAGGTAATGATATTACCCCCAAAAGCACCCAATCGCTTGCAAAAAGACTGAAAAAATATAGAGGAGATTAGAGTTGAAGTAAGATAAAAAGTTTTTAAAATTACAGCCAACTTTACACCCAAAATTTTCCTTTGTGAAATTTGAAAATTGTGTGCATAATTGAGAAGTGGTAATAATTGAAAAGCTAAAGCTAAACAGATCTATGGAGATATCTTTCTCTCAGAAATTATTCATGTAAAGATCAAAAGATAAATGAAAGGCATTGCCTTAATTGACCAAACTATTGAAATGTCTTGAGAATTGAGAAACATGTTTGATGTTTCTAATTAACCTAGCATAACATGGATATATACTGCTCTTCAAAACAGACACCACAAAAAACAAATTACTTAGTAAGAGCATATTATGATAAAGCATTAAAGCAGCATACATATATAAATGACCAGAATATTTTGCAAATGAGCTTGATCAGGTCTGCTACTTCAATTGAAGGATTTACGATCTGAACAAGCCTGTTGAATATATTCAAAAGATGTGGAAAAGTTTCCTCTATGATGTGGTAGACAGGTTTTCTCTCCTCATCCGATTTGAATATGAATCAAAATAGATAATAGAGAGAGAAGAACAAAATGGACACTTTTAATTCATTGGAGAAGTTAAAAGAGAACTGAGAAGACCAAAAAAAAGGGAAATCATTAAATAATTTAAACTGATTGAATATCAAAAGCAAAGAGCTTAATGTAAAGATTCAAGAAATTCCATCCATTCAAAGTTTCAAACTTTCACAAGATTTTCTTGGTTCCTTATACATTTTCAAAGAATATGCAAAGCATTACACGATTTGAGCTCTAGGGTTCCCTCTAAAAGCTTGCAGCACCATAAATACAGATAACAAAAGTAAACATACCAAAAAGTTGAAACAGTAAACAAAAGTTTCAACAAGATTTCAAGTAGTGCTGTTTTTTGTTAAAACAATGCATGTACACCCAGTGTTACAGCCAAAAAAAAATATTTTTGCTTCCCTACTTTAGAAATTTCCCCTTCCTAATTTACAAAGCTTTACTTTTTGCTGCCGCCATCTATGTCGAGTTCATTCACAATGTTAAACAGAATCAAGTTGAAAGCAACTTTCCACCAAACATGTGTGCTATGCTGCCACATGAGTAATTCATTTTAGGTATTTTATCAAAACATTTTTGTTGGATTTTTTTTTACTTGTCAAGTCTTGCATAGTGTTGAAATGAGCATTATCCTTTAAATCCTGATGGTTAAATTTTTTTTTTATTTTTTTATTAAAAAAAATGTCAAAAATCTCTATTTTTTTACATACAAAACAGATAAGTGCAATAAAAGTAAAAAAAAAATGTTTTATAACACCAGAAACCAAATAAAATATAGTGACAAGGCAGTGATAAAAGCAACTCAATTTGAATGAACTCACTCATATTTTCTCGCAAGGATCCTAAGAACAAACAAAGCGTCATGAACTTGTTGGTCCTATAAATTATGCTTCACCCAGTGTAAAAGTGTTGGCCACTGCTCAGGGTAGTCCGCGTATATAATCATCTTCAGAGACTCACCCTCTTGACGAACCACCAACAACCACCGTTGGAAAGGTCATTGCTGCTCGTCGAACTGAGGTTCCCACCGCCAGAAGAGGACATCGACCGTTGCTGGCAATCTACGCACGCCATAGCTGCTGTCGAAGCAAGAAGGGGGGATGAGGAGGATGGCGAAAGTCGCTTGTCGCTGGAACCACTGCCCACTGTTGCGCCCACCGGCTTGCCGCCGTCCTGCCGGAGAGGAGAGGAACCGGCCACCTGAGTTGGAGACACAGACTACTGGACTCCGGAGATGGTGTTAGGTTTGAGATTTGAGGTGAGGAGTTAGGTTTGAGATTTGAGGTGAGGAGTTAGGTTTGAGATTTGAGGTGAGGAGTGAGAGAGATGAGGCGGAGATGGTGTTTGGGTGAGAGGGTTGAGGGAGGCGGAAATGAGAGGAAGGTTGAAACCCTAACATATATTTGCTTTTATATACGGGGAAAATCACAATTTAGTCCCTCAATTGTTATCAAAATGTCAATGTTGTCCATTAATTCCGTATTCATCGATTTGATCGCTGAAAATAATTGTTTTTGGTCACATAACTCCATCCGGCCAATTTCCGCCAACACTCCGATTTAACAGGGTAAATTGGCCTTTTCCTTTCTTCAAAAACCATCTTCTTCTTCTCTTGCCTCTTTCTCCTCATTCTTCCCTTTAATCATTTTCTGGGTATGGAGAAATATTATTTCTTGAATAGTGCAACTCCCCCACCACCATTTCCGTTATCAGTGTCCAGCCGGAGCTCTTCTGATTGCATTAAAAATGTTGATATGGTGTGTCCTTAATATAATTGAGTTCTGATACATTGTTTGAATCAGAAATCTCAATAAACCCTTTTACTACCAAAATGCTTATTCTCAAATGGTTAAGAACACTCTCCAATTACAGGCATTTTTGGCTTTCTTGATTTCATTTATTTCATGATTACTCTACACACATTGTGCTGTGAAATCACATCATAAAACTGTAAATAACGAAGAAATGGATAGAGAAATTACACTGTAATCCCAAGTTTTCCTTGTTTCTTCGTTAGGGAACCAAGGGCTTGCAATACGTGAACTCATCGGAAAACTCAGCAACATTTGCAACTCTCCCCGTCCTTCATCGTCGCCGCCTCCGCCGTGGCCGGCTCTTATTATGGGTGTTCACAGTCCTAACACTCTGTGCTACAGCACACCTCTAAGCTCTCATCCCAAGCTCCAGTTACCTAGTTTGGGGAATCACACGCCTCCTCTGAAACGCCGTATAGATCTGGTGCTCCATTAATGGATAATGTCAGGTTGTGTAGGGTTTCGAGTAGTCCTGCTCTTAAGCAAGTTGGATCCGGGCTCTTATCGCAAGCTGGGTAGCTCCAACGGAGGAGCTCCTGCCAATAGCAGGTTGAAAATACCACTATTTCGGAGCAAGTTCCCAGTAGCAGGTCGAAAATCCCTAATGATTTTACTTATAAGAAGAGGAAAGCGCCTTCAAGCCGGAAAGCTAAGGAAGATAAGGTATCAGCAACGTCGGCGGCTACGGATCTTGAGTTGACCACAAAATGAAGAGGGAGGGAGGACCGAAGAAAAGAAAGACCAATTTACCCTTGCTAAATCGGAGTGTTCGCCAGGAAATGGCCTGATGGAGTTATGTGACAAAAAACAATTATTTTCAAGGACCAAATCGATGATTACGGAGTTAAGGGACAACATTGACAGTTTGATAACAATTGAGGGACCAAATCGGTGATTTACCCACACACACACACACACATATATATGTGAACAACGAGTTTGTTCGCAAAAATCACTAAACGAACATAAACGAGTTTATTCGCGAACATTATTAAATGAAACGAACACGAGCTTGTTCATGATTTCTTAGCAAACAAGCTTCTCGTTGTTCAAGTTCTGTTCGTGCTCAAAATTTTGTTTATTAATGTTCGTTTAATAAGTGTGACCCTTGATTTTAGCCGGCCTTAGTATATATAGATTTTTTTATGAAAAATCTGGATTTTGGCTTTCACCTAGTGTGAATTCAATGAGTTTGTTTTCAACGGGAGAAATTAATTAGATGCCCACAAACAATTAGGCATTGGCAGCTAAAATCCTAAATTTTTTTATCGCCACCATTTGAATCATGGCCTAAAAATGAATACCTTACTGAAAAGGACCCCGAAACCTTATAAATATCTCTGAAGGATAATTTTGACTAGCAAAAATCAACTAGTCCTTTCTAAATGGACAATTTAATTGACTTAAAACTTTCACGGCTTTCAGTCAGTTATTGAATCTAAATCAACTATACGCAAAATTGTGTCACAAACGTCCATTGTGCAAGAAATATGTTTTCTGTCGCAAACTTGTTTAACAAGACCCTGCCCTCTTTTTAATACGCCTTCCCTACTTGATATCAGTAAAGTTGCAAATTCTTGTTCAGCTGATCATGCACCAGTGCCTGAAGCACACATAATGTTGCCTTGACGTGTAACGTCAAATGGGGACGGGGGAAGAGGTTATGATATGAATAATAGGCCAGGGTGGCAATAATAACCTCCAAAAACCAGCATAAAAAACACAACGATCCAACTTATTGAGGATAACCACTTTCATACAATCATAACTCTGACCCAGTAGTAAGTATGCTTCACATGTAGATGTTAAAAGCATTGGTTACGTGCGTGCCACACACCGAAGCATTTTGTTGAAGCATAAATTAAATGGTACAATGTTGAATCCCACTAAGTTGCGTTGCCTGAAACAAACATTCTTGTTGGTCATATTATGCTGATGACTTACCTTTTCCCTTTTGAATGCTCTTTATATCCAAACATCTAACAACTTTTTGATAACGTTTTATTTGTGGGCTTTAGTAGAGCATCACTTTTACTTTATGAGTTTTTTTCCACTTTTGGTCCTATGACTTTAGTGCCTCCGTCAATTTAAGTACACAAGTTTCATTCATGACATAAGTAGTGCTTGACTTTGATTTGTTTTCCACTTTTAGTCCTTGACTTTGATTTTTTTTTTTCCACTTATAGTCCTTTCAGCCATTTGAGCAATAATTTTTAATCGGAATCAATAAATTGTTGTGCCATTAAGGGTAAATAACGTTTAATGTATTTAGGGCTTTATCAAAAGACACTTTTACCCTTAATGACACAACAATTTTGTTGATTCTGATTAACAATTGTCGCTTAAAAGGCGAAACAGAACAAGCAAATAACATTTCTTTTTCCTATTTTTTCTCTGATTTTATTTATAAATATATTTAGGACTTTAGCATAAGACACTTTTACTCTTAATGACACAATAATTTTTTGATTTCAATTAAAAGTTGTCGCTAAGATGGCCAAAAGGACTAAAAGTGGAAAAAAAAATCAAAGTCAAGGACTAAAAGTGGAAAACAAATCAAAGTCAAGCATTACTTATGTCAGGAATGAAAGTTGTGTACCTAAATTGACGGAGGCACTAAAGTCATAGGACCAAAAGTGGAAAAAACTCTTTACTTTATCTATTTAAAAGACTTTAAGTCTATTGATTTTTCTGACAAAATCATACATGTTTATAAATTGAAATACCTTATCATAACCCAAATTGTTAAGCCTTTTAGTATGCATCCATTCTTTTCCTTATATCTGTATCGTTAAGGACTATTAACTTCTTACAGCCCATAATGAGGAATCAAACGAAATGCTGATTCATAATATATTATAAGATCATCTCTCATATTAGGAGAAAATTAGAGTTTTTTTTTTTTTTTTAAATACTACTAACTCTATTACAATGAAGGAGAAAACTAAAGTTCAAATTTAACAGAATACCGAGAAAATTTCATATACATTATTATATTTTAAAACTTCAATATGCTGGATACTTATTGGGAAAGTGCAATATTCATACTACTACAAGTTGGACCATAGTCCCTGATATAACAACTCCTATGTATAACAATCTAGTTGCTCGTAGCTAACAATGGGCCGGGCCGCGAGTAAACGGGCGTCGATTCGATCGACTCAAAACCCGCTTTCACATTTGTATATTTGGGGTGCTGTAATTCTTTGCACTTTGGTAAGTTTGGTTTAGCAGAGGATCTTAGGTGGAGAAGATAGCAGTCTCGAACTCGATCCATTCTGCCATGGCAAATGGTATGTGAGACTCTCTCTCTCTATGCATGTGCGTATATGTGTATGTATATTTAAATCGAAATAACTTGATGAGGGTTGGTGCAGCAACAGGGCGGTCGTTTTTGCAGGTGGCGGTTACAGAGGAGGCTGCCGTGCCACCGCTCAGAGTCGTTCAGATAGAGGGCTTGGTAATGCCTTTCTCTTCCCCCGTCATTCTATCTATAAGTGTTGTTGTATAACACGCATGTATATTATGCAAGCACGTTTGTGTCTGATTCGTACATGTAATGAACGTTGCTCGAGTAGTTGATTCGTAATGTGCCTGTTCTATAGGAACAGTTGTTGGAGGTGGTGACTCTAGCAAATTGGGAATTTAAATTGAGGTTTAACAGAAATTGAAATTGCATGATACTAAGGGAATTTATGAGAATTGATAAGAACTAGGATTATTCTTTCATTCCACAATCTCCATTTTGTCATCCCCAACAACTATAATGGAGAATTCCCAAGGAATCAGCCAATAAAGAAGGAAAAATTTGCCAGGTGTCCTACCTTATAAGACCTTATGTATATTACAAGGTACAACATGCTTTATCCTACCTTTTTCAGGAGGTCCTGTGCCAAACCTGCATGCACGTTCAACATTTCTTTTATTAAATAGATCACAATATCTCATTAAATATGTGGTCCTTCATCTATTATCTTCATGTGCATGTATAGATGTGATTAGTAATAGAATAATAGCTTGTAACATGCAATATTTCTTATTACTTGCGGACAGGTTATTATGAAGATAATTAAGCACTGCAAGGAGTTCTCACCAGCTTTAGTCACTGGACAACTCCTAGGACTGGATGTTGGAAGTGTCCTAGAAGTTACCAACTGTTTTCCCTTCCCGGTTCGTGGCATTTGGTCTACCTCCTTTACATTAAAGCCCAGCCTAATCTCCAATTTTGAATATAAATGCCTACCTTTGTATCTTTTTTTTGTTCATTTTGAATTGTATTTGAATGTTAGATTCGGGAAGAAGATGAAGAAATAGAGGCTGAGGGTGCTAATTATCAGCTTGAAATGATGAGATGCCTGAGAGAGGTCAATGTTGACAACAATACCGTTGGATGGTAAGGATTTTTGTCTTAGTATGAATCAATGTGATTCAATGATAATTAAAAGGATGCCTTCTAATTTAATTTGGAAGAAATTTGATCACTTAGGAATTTTGACTTTAGAACATGCAATTCCTTTTGTTTTGAACTTTATTTTGCTGATTTTTCAATCACTTTTTCCCTGCCAGATTTGGCTTGTACATAATTTCTTTGGGTAAAAGGTGAATGAAAATAGATATTTATTAATGAAACTATATTTTGAAATGTTGTTCCTGTATTGCTTGCCTTCTAGGTATCAATCTACTTTATTTGGTTCATATCAAACGGTTGAACTGATTGAGACTTTCATGAATTACCAGGTATTATTGTTTTTTGAAATAAGCATGAAGTAAATCACATTAGTTAAATGGATACCAAATATATATGTTGTACCTTGCATGCTTTCTCCTCCCTAGATTTATAGGTGATTTTTGAATTGTTGAACCTCTTGTTCAGTCTTGACTTCCAAGGTTGAAGGGAGGTAAACATAAAAAATCTTCTTGTCCCCCCCCCTTCTCTCTCTCTGTCTCTCTGCATACTATATAATGTATACAACCATCAGGAATATCATCTGGGAGTCTTTACTGAGCACTAGAAGATCTCTTGCAAGCCATAATGTCAAATTGGATTTTTTTTATATGATTACTTCTAATCTTCTATTTCTTCTACTACTTGCATAACTTGTTATAAATATACTATTTCTTCCCCTTTCTCTCTTTGTTCCCTCTGCTGCAAGTGGACAGCCATTCTATGGGATTTTTTTAATGCTTGCTTCTATTTCTCCTAATAATTTCACTGACTTATTAGAAGTACAGTAGTTTTTTTCCTTTCTATTTCCCAGTTTTCCCTTCATCTGTTGACAGTCACTCACTAGGTTTCTCATTTCTGTACCTTGGCAGGAAAATATAAGACGATGTGTATGCATAATCTATGATCCTTCAAGATCTAACCAAGGTATTCTGGCTTTGAAGGCCTTGAAGCTGTCCGATTCTTTCATGGATCTTTACCGGAATAATAATTTTACTGGAGAGAAGTATGCCAACTCATTCTTTGTTCTTTTTCTTCCAGTGTTCTAGGCTCTTCAGGCTAAATGGAAGTGACATATTTCATTCTACATTCATGGTTTTCACTTGTAGGTTGAGGGAGAAGAATCTTTCATTTGTTGATATCTTTGAGGAGATACCTGTATGCTTCTGATTCTTTGTTTCCTTCATCATTAAAATCATGCTTATTTTTTTTCCTTCCCTATAGAAATATAGTTATTAGTAAGATAACTTATTCTGTATTCGTCAATTTGTACAGGGCCTGTTGCCTGTACTGCTTTTGTGCAACTTCTAATGATAGTTATAATCCTTTTCTTATTCACCTCAAGTTCTTAGAGATTCACAATCATAACCTATCATGATTTCTATGGCATGTTTGCAATTCAACAGATAAAAGTTTCAAATTCTGCTCTTATCAGTGCCTTTATGATCGAATTGGAGCCTGATACACCTGTAACCCAGGTAAACAAATTTCTGTTGGGCAGACTTCTCATTGACTTAAATCTAATTTATTGACAGGTTGTAACTTGAAGGTTATATATATATTTTTGTTTCAGTGTGATTTTGATCGGCTACAGCTATCAACAAATCCTTATTTGGAGAGGAATGTGGAATTTTTAATTGAGTGTATGGATGACTTGTCAATGGACCAGCAGAAGGTTTGTCACCTTTCTTCCATGGATCATTGTTAGAGTTTCATGTATGATTGATCTCAACACAGTGACACTTATCATGAAAATACTGGTTTTCAATTTGCAGTTCCAATTCTACTACCGTAACCTTTCTCGTCAACAAGCTCAGCAGCAAGCTTGGCTTCAAAAGAGGAGGTAAGAAACTCACCTTTTTGGTTTAACTTCTAAAATATTTGTGCCTTATTTAGTTTCATTAGTAGTTTGGTGTATGGACTAGTAATCTTCATAGATGGAATTTGGTAAGCAATCAAAATATAACCTTAATCACATCACAAAGAAAGTACATGATAGTTTCAGGTTGGCTGGAAAAGTGACCAGAAGTTGCAACATTTTACAAATTATAAGAAGTGTTAGAAAGTTTTATGCTGTATCAAAAGTGTAGGTTGTCGAGTATAAAATATAAATCAGTAAATGCACATTATTGGGTGAAAATATAATAAATTCCTCTGGGAGACTTTTCCCAAGCTTTACCTGAGGCTTGCTGGGTAGTTTTCACTGCTCAGAAATTAAAATTCTAAATAGTACTCTGCTGCATCACTTTGGCACTTTTGATCTTCACATTAGGAATTCTTCATTCACCATTTAGGGTGGCTCTACACATATTTATTTGGCTTACTCTTTTACAGGGCTGAGAACTTGGCACGTAAAGCTGCAGGTGAAGAGCCACTTCCGGAGGAGGATCCCTCTAATCCCATCTTTAAGCCAATTCCTGAGCCTTCGCGATTGGATAGCTTTCTCATTACAAATCAAATTGCCAACTACTGCAATCAGATTAACGGGTATAATTCCCCACCCTTAAAAGCAGGCTACTAATAAGATTCCCCTTCTGCAATCCCAGGGGAACAGATTATAAACTAATTCAGAATTGGTAGTAGCAGTATACAGTAGATAACTAACCTTGCATTCCTTACAGTTTTGCTTCTTTGTCATTAATCAAGAACAAGTTTGAACATAATTGTTATATGATTGCAGTGTTGCGGGACAGAGCTTCAACAGACTATATTTGATGAAGGCACTACAAGATAATTGACAGTTTTAAGGAAGAGGCTTCATTGGCACTTTCTCCCCGTTTTCTTTAATTTGAAGCTCACTTCTAGATCTGGAAATGGCCTTTGTGCCGTACAAGCAAAATTTCTTTTAATTATTAATCATCAAACCTTGTGCTTTAACCATATTCGTGTTTGATTTTATTTGTTAGTGTTTTGCCATCCCTTGTCTATGGGGGGCGGCAGGAGTTGAGTGGCCTATCCTATACTCCAATCAGTTGGAGGCCTGTTTAGGGGATCAATTGCTAGACAAATAAATGGTGGATTGACATGAAATAGTTAAGTTTAAATATGAACACAATTAAAAATAGTGTGATTTTCTTTCAACATGTGAATTTTCGTGTTATGCACCCACCTTATAACCCATAAGGAACTGCTTTGTGTGTGTGTGTGTGTTTTTTTTAATAATAATAAACAAACACCTTATATTATAGGGAAAAAACCTTGAATACAATAAGGAATTGTAGACACCGAATTAGAGTATAAGCCATTCGCTTATCTATTACGGAGTAATAAACTAAAAGGACACAGTCTCAAAGTGTATAGCAAGCGAACGACACCCCACAATAATACAACCTATATATGAACGATCAGAGGATGACAAGTTTAGAAAGTGACAAACATTTTGACAATCCATCGCAACAAGAATATGTCGTCACACCCTTCATTCTTTTTTGATAATAATAAACCTTCATTAATAAATAATAGGAACAAGTACAACAAGGTTCAATGGAATGTAAAGCCATTCTAAACAGTCAGACAAAAAACTAAATTTTAAACAGTCAGACAAAAAACTAAATTTTTTAGCTAAGCTAATAAAACTTATGTTCGCAGACTGTGTTATAAGCGAGTTTTGGTCCTTATAGGACCTTAAAACTTTTATCAAATGATTGATGGCCTTGCCGAATGTGTACAAGTCGACCTCTGAATGAAACAACTTGCAAATCACCTGAGTCTTTTTCTTCTTATTGAAGTCCATTGACATTTTCCCCAACTGAAGGTATATATCCAGCCTTGTCCTTTTGACCGGTTCATCAGTGGGTATCCTCCCAACTGAACTGACGTTATATCCTGAAGCACTCCAAAAAGAACCTCGAAATATAACGAGAAGGAAAATGCTTCTTTAACCAGGAAAATGCTTCTTTAACCGCAAGAGTTTCAGCCGTGTGTGGATCATTGAATTCCTTACTGGCAGTCAACAATATCACCCTCTCCCCTCTCCAGAAACACAGCCGCGTCAACTTGACAAATGATGCAATCCGCATGTGAAACCGGACTTTGCTGCTACGCTCCCATCATAGGGCTTCCATTTAAATAACTTTGAGAAACGAGGGAGTCCCAATCATGAAGCAGACTAGACGCCATATATATTGAATCAGGAAGTGCTTTGTTAGTCTTTGAGATACTTTTCAAAACAAATAAGATCAAGGGTATCTTAATTCGTTGTAAATCAACATAATAAATACGTTGGTCAATTGAGAGACAGTAATCAATGTGGCTCTTTTGAAAAAGCTGAATTAGCATAATATTTACAAAGCTTTATTTACAGAGTACAAAAATGAGGACTATATTTTTTGATAGTCTGCTATTGACACAGATCAAGAACCACCTTTGTGGGGTTTAATACCTATTCCTTCTATCTGACTTTGACAGCCAAATGTATTGCATTGCTGTAACAGTTCTTTGCAAAATTCCTTTTTATGTTTCCCTATGCCAATTCAGGAGACAATGTTTTGTAGTAAAGATATTAACAAAAATAAGAATAGAGCTGTCTTCAAACCTAGACCACAACCACATGATATAGAATGAGCACCAACTAAATGTACAGACCCGGTTATCTCATCCTTCAATTCAATGCTTGATGAGCCTGAAAACAAAGATGTTATAATGAGAGTTCATTTAGTAAAGCTACATATGAATTGAATGGGTCCAACCCTATGAATTGAACTTGTTTTGACATCTATAGTCTCTAGTAGTAAAAGGCAAATCATTATCGTTCACATTGTATCATGGTTCATTCTAACAATATTGTAGATTCATGCCAAAGGCCTTGTGGTCAAGCGGTATGAAGTGATTCTCCCACAGTGAGGCAATGTTGACTTTGTTGGGCTTCAGTAGGTTGAGAAAGTATATAGGCCTCGAAGTGAAAAAAGGTTCAAGCCGATGACTTCCTTACTGAAATCGAACGCAAGATCAACTTCCTTTTTTAGTTTTGTTTAAACGAGGATATAAGAGAAAGTATATAGGCCTCGAAGTGAAAAAAGTTGAGAAACTTCCTTTTTTAGTTTTGTTCAAACGAGGATATAAGAGAAAGTATATAGGCCTCGAAGTGAAAAAAGTTGGGCTTCAATAGGTTGAGAAAGTATATAGCCCTCGAAGTGAAAAAAGGTTCAAGCCGATGACTTCCTTACTGAAATCGAACGCAAGATCAACAAGGTATACAATTTATTTCTTCAACAATTCATGAAACTTCCTTTTTTAGTTTTGTTCAAACGAGGATATAAGAACTTTGAATGAGTTATTGTCATGTCAAATGCAGGAGATAAATCAACTGTCAAATGTTTTGACTGCTGTCAGTTTCTGAAGTCATTGATTCTATCAGCAAAGCGAAGAAGATACTAGGCGAAGGCTTGGACAAAGTCCAAGAGGCCTTGGCCAAAGGCAAAGAGGATCAATCAAGGGTAGTCTCGAAGTGAAATATGTGCTATTATTCCTTTCTTATAAAAAAAAAATTAAAATTTATTTTATATAATGCTACTTGAAAATATTTATCTCGAAGTGCAAGAAGTATATATATATATATATATAGAACAATTAATAGAATCACAACTAATTACTCTGATAAGTTATGATATGCTGTAATTCTAGCTCTGATATGCTCTGATCTATTGTTTCGAATCAAGGTTATTATAAATATTCTAATGTGAAAGGAAAACAACAAGAGTTCAAGTCGATGGCTTCCTTACTGAAATCGAACGCAAGATCAACAAGGTATACAATTTATTTCTTCAACGATTCATGAAACTTTTTGAAGTTCCATTTTTAGTTTTATTTCATTGTTTTTACCAATCATCCGGCTCGAGCCGAATGCAGAATCCCCACTACTGCGAGTTCAAACGAGGATATAAGAACTTTGAATGAGCTATTGTCATGTCAAATGCAGGAGATGAATCAACTGTCAAATGTTTTGACTGCGATGGAGAAGAACTTGGACTGCTCTGAAAACTTCACAGGGGCAATTGCCTCAGTTTCTGAAGTCATTGATTCTATTAGCAAAGCCAAGAAGATACTAGGCCAAGGCTTGGACAAAGTCCAAGAAGCCTTGGCCAAAGGCAAAGAGGATCAATCAAGGGTAGTCTCGAAGTGAAATATGTGCTATTATTCCTTTCTTATAAAAAAAAATTAAAATTTATTTTATATAATACTACTTGAAAATATTTATATATGTATAGATATATATATATATATAAGTTGAACAATTAATAAAATCACAATTAATTACTATGATAAATTATGATATGCTGTAATTCTAGCACTGATATGCTCTGATCTATTGTTTCGAATCAAGGTTATTATAAATATTCTAATATGAAGGAAAACAACAAGAGTTCAAGTGGATGGCTTCCTTACTGAAATAGAACGCAAGATCAACAAGGTATACAATTTATTTCTTCAACGATTCATGAAACTTTTTGAAGTTCTATTCTTAGTTTTATTTCATTGTTTTTACCAATCATCCGGCCCGAGCCGAATGCAGAATCCTCACTACTGCGAGTTCAAATGAGGATATGAGAACTTTGAATGAGCTATTGTCATGTCAAATGCAGGAGATGAATCAACTGTCAAATGTTTTGACTGCGATGGAGAAGAACTTGGACTGCTCTGAAAACTTCACAGGGGCAATTGCCTCAGTTTCTGAAGTCATTGATTCTATTAGCAAAGACAAGAAGATACAAGAAGATACTAGGCGAAGGCTTGGACAAAGTCCAAGAGGCCTTGGCCAAAGGCAAAGAAATCAATCAATGTTAGTCTCGAAATGAAATAGGTGCTATTATTCTTTCTTATAACAAAAATTTTAAAATTTATTTTATATAATGCTTTGAAAATATTTATCTCGAAGTGAAAAAAGTATATATATATATATATATATATATATATATATATATATATATATATATATATTATATATATATAAAACAAGTTGAACAATTAATAGAATCACAACTAATTACTCTGATAAGTTATGATATGCTGTAATTCTAGCTCTGATATGTTCTGATCTATTGTTTCGAATCCAGGTTATTATAAATATTCTAATATGAAAGGAAAACAACAAGAGTTCAAGCCGATGGCTTCCTTACTGAAATCGAACGCAAGATCAACAAGGTATACAATTTATTTCTTCAACAATTAATTAAACTTTTTAAGTTCCTTTTTTAGTTTTGTTCAAACGAGGATATGAAAAATTTTGAATGAGTTATTGTCATATCAAATGCAGGAGATGAATCAACTGTCAAATGTTTTGACTGCGATGGAGAAGAACTTGGATTGCTCTGAAAACTTCACAGGGGCAATTGCCTCAGTTTCTGAAGTCATTGATTCTCTTAGCAAAGCCAAGAAGATACTAGGCAAAGGCTTGGACAAAGTCCAAGAGGCCTTGGCTAAAGGCAAAGAGAATCAATCAAGGGTAGTCTCCAAGTGAAAGGTGCTATTATTCCTTTCTTATAAAAAAATTTTAAAATTTATTCTATATAATGCTACTTGAAAATATTTATCAAAAAATATAATATATATATATATATATATATATATATATATATATATATATATATATATATATATATATATATAAACAAGTTGAACAATTAATAGAATCACAACTAATTATTCTGATAAGTTATGATATGCTGTAATTCTAGCTCTGATATGCTCTGATCTATTGTTTCGAATCAAGGTTATTATAAATATTCTAATATGAAAGGAAAACAACAAGAGTTCAAGCCGATGGCTTCTTTACTGAAACCGAACGCAAGATCAACAAGGTATACAATTTATTTCTTCAACGATTAATGAAACGTTTTGAAGTTCCCTTTTTAGTTTTATTTCATTGTTTTTACGATCATCCGGCCCGAGCCGAGTGCAGAATCCCCCACTACTGCGAGTTCAAATTGGGATATGAGAACTTTGAATGAGGTATGGTCATGTCAAATGCAAGAGATGAATCAACTGTCAAATGTTTTGACTGCGATGGAGAAGAGCCTGGCCTGCTCTGAAAACTTCACAGGGACAATTGCCTCAGTTTCTGAAGTCATTGATTCTCTCAGCAAAGCCAAGGGGCAATTGCCTCAGTTTATGAAGTCATTGATTCTCTCAGCAAAGCCAAGAAGATACTAGGCGAAGGCTTGGACAAAGTCCAAGAGGCCTTG
>CP025644.1:26421648-26515225 GCA_003576665.1 Ipomoea trifida
CAAGAGCCTTGGCCAAAGGCAAAGAAATCAATCAAGGTAGTCTCGAAGTGAAATATGTGCTATTATTCCTTTCTTATAAAAAAATTAAAATTTATTTTATATAATGCTACTTGAAATATTTATCTCGAAGTGCAAGAAGTATATATATATATATATATATATAAGAACAATTAATAGAATCACAACTAATTACTCTGATAAGTTATGATATGCTGTAATTCTAGCTCTGATATGCTCTGATCTATTGTTTCGAATCAGGTTATTATAAATATTCTAATGTAAAGGAAAACAACAAGAGTTCAAGTCGATGGCTTCCTTACTGAAATCGAACGCAAGATCAACAAGGTATACAATTTATTTCTTCAACGATTCATGAAACTTTTTGAAGTTCCATTTTAGTTTTATTTCATTGTTTTTACCAATCATCCGGCTCGAGCCGAATGCAGAATCCCCACTACTGCGAGTTCAAACGAGGATATAAGAACTTTGAATGAGCTATTGTCATGTCAAATGCAGGAGATGAATCAACTGTCAAATGTTTTGACTGCGATGGAGAAGAACTTGGACTGCTCTGAAAACTTCACAGGGGCAATTGCCTCAGTTTCTGAAGTCATTGATTCTATTAGCAAAGCCAAGAAGATACTAGGCCAAGGCTTGGACAAAGTCCAAGAAGCCTTGGCCAAAGGCAAAGAGGATCAATCAAGGGTAGTCTCGAAGTGAAATATGTGCTATTATTCCTTTCTTATAAAAAAAATTAAAATTTATTTTATATAATACTACTTGAAAATATTTATATATGTATATATATATATATATATATATATATAAAGTTGAACAATTAATAAATCACAATTAATTACTCTGATAAGTTATGATATGCTGTAATTCTAGCACTGATATGCTCTATCTATTGTTTCGAATCAAGGTTATTATAAATATTCTAATATGAAGGAAAACAACAAGAGTTCAAGTGGATGGCTTCCTTACTGAAATAGAACGCAAGATCAACAAGGTATACAATTTATTTCTTCAACGATTCATGAAACTTTTGAAGTTCCATTCTTAGTTTTATTTCATTGTTTTTACCAATCATCCGCCCGAGCGAATGCAGAATCCCCACTACTGCGAGTTCAAATGAGGATATGAGAACTTTGAATGAGCTATTGTCATGTCAAATGCAGGAGATGAATCAACTGTCAAATGTTTTGACTGCGATGGAGAAGAACTTGGACTGCTCTGAAAACTTCACAGGGGCAATTGCCTCAGTTTCTGAAGTCATTGATTCTATTAGCAAAGCCAAGAAGATACTAGGCGAAGGCTTGGACAAAGTCCAAGAGGCCTTGGCTAAAGGCAAAGAAATCAATCAAGGGTAGTCTCGAAATGAAATAGGTGCTATTATTCTTTCTTATAACAAAAATTTTAAAATTTATTTTATATAATGCTTTGAAAATATTTATCTCGAAGTGAAAAAAGTATATATATATATATATATATATATATATATATATATATATATATAAAACAAGTTGAACAATTAATAGAATCACAACTAATTATTCTGATAAGTTATGATATGCTGTAATTCTAGCTCTGATATGCTCTGATCTATTGTTTCGAATCAAGGTTATTATAAATATTCTAATATGAAAGGAAAACAACAAGAGTTCAAGCCGATGGCTTCTTTACTGAAACCGAACGCAAGATCAACAAGGTATACAATTTATTTCTTCAACGATTAATGAAACGTTTTGAAGTTCCCTTTTTAGTTTTATTTCATTGTTTTTACGATCATCCGCCCGAGCCGAGTGCAGAATCCCCCACTACTGCGAGTTCAAATTGGGATATGAGAACTTTGAATGAGGTATGGTCATGTCAAATGCAAGAGATGAATCAACTGTCAAATGTTTTGACTGCGATGGAGAAGAGCCTGGCCTGCTCTGAAAACTTCACAGGGACAATTGCCTCAGTTTCTGAAGTCATTGATTCTCTCAGCAAAGCCAAGGGGCAATTGCCTCAGTTTATGAAGTCATTGATTCTCTCAGCAAAGCCAAGAAGATACTAGGCGAAGGCTTGGACAAAGTCCAAGAGGCCTTGNCCACTACTGCGAGTTCAAATGAGGATATGAGAACTTTGAATGAGCTATTGTCATGTCAAATGCAGGAGATGAATCAACTGTCAAATGTTTTGACTGCGATGGAGAAGAACTTGGACTGCTCTGAAAACTTCACAGGGGCAATTGCCTCAGTTTCTGAAGTCATTGATTCTATTAGCAAAGCCAAGAAGATACTAGGCCAAGGCTTGGACAAAGTCCAAGAAGCCTTGGCCAAAGGCAAAGAGGATCAATCAAGGGTAGTCTCGAAGTGAAATATGTGCTATTATTCCTTTCTTATAAAAAAAATTAAAATTTATTTTATATAATACTACTTGAAAATATTTATATATGTTATATATATATATATATATATATAAGTTGAACAATTAATAAAATCACAATTAATTACTTGATAATTATGATATGCTGTAATTCTAGCACTGATATGCTCTGATCTATTGTTTCGAATCAAGGTTATTATAAATATTCTAATATGAAGGAAAACAACAAGAGTTCAAGTGGATGGCTTCCTTACTGAAATAGAACGCAAGATCAACAAGGTATACAATTTATTTCTTCAACGATTCATGAAACTTTTGAAGTTCATTCTTAGTTTTATTTCATTGTTTTTACCAATCATCCGCCCGAGCGAATGCAGAATCCCACTACTGCGAGTTCAAATGAGGATATGAGAACTTTGAATGAGCTATTGTCATGTCAAATGCAGGAGATGAATCAACTGTCAAATGTTTTGACTGCGATGGAGAAGAACTTGGACTGCTCTGAAAACTTCACAGGGGCAATTGCCTCAGTTTCTGAAGTCATTGATTCTATTAGCAAAGCACAAGAAGATACTAGGCGAAGGCTTGGACAAAGTCCAAGAGGCCTTGGCCAAAGGCAAAGAAATCAATCAAGGTAGTCTCGAAATGAAATAGGTGCTATTATTCTTTCTTATAACAAAAATTTTAAAATTTATTTTATATAATGCTTTGAAAATATTTATCTCGAAGTGAAAAAAGTATATATATATATATATATATATATATATATATATATATATATATATAACAAGTTGAACAATTAATAGAATCACAACTAATTACTCTGATAAGTTATGATATGCTGTAATTCTAGCTCTGATATGTTCTGATCTATTGTTTCGAATCCAGGTTATTATAAATATTCTAATATGAAAGGAAAACAACAAGAGTTCAAGCCGATGGCTTCCTTACTGAAATCGAACGCAAGATCAACAAGGTATACAATTTATTTCTTCAACAATTAATTAAACTTTTTGAAGTTCCTTTTTTAGTTTTGTTCAAACGAGGATATGAAAAATTTTGAATGAGTTATTGTCATATCAAATGCAGGAGATGAATCAACTGTCAAATGTTTTGACTGCGATGGAGAAGAACTTGGATTGCTCTGAAAACTTCACAGGGGCAATTGCCTCAGTTTCTGAAGTCATTGATTCTCTCAGCAAAGCCAAGAAGATACTAGGCAAAGGCTTGGACAAAGTCCAAGAGGCCTTGGCTAAAGGCAAAGAGAATCAATCAAGGGTAGTCTCCAAGTGAAATAGGTGCTATTATTCCTTTCTTATAAAAAAATTTTAAAATTTATTCTATATAATGCTACTTGAAAATATTTATCTCCAAGTAAAAAAGTATAATATATATATATATATATATATATATATATATATATATATATATATATATATATATATATATATATATATATATATAAAACAAGTTGAACAATTAATAGAATCACAACTAATTATTCTGATAAGTTATGATATGCTGTAATTCTAGCTCTGATATGCTCTGATCTATTGTTTCGAATCAAGGTTATTATAAATATTCTAATATGAAAGGAAAACAACAAGAGTTCAAGCCGATGGCTTCTTTACTGAAACCGAACGCAAGATCAACAAGGTATACAATTTATTTCTTCAACGATTAATGAAACGTTTTGAAGTTCCCTTTTTAGTTTTATTTCATTGTTTTTAGCGATCATCCGGCCCGAGCCGAGTGCAGAATCCCCCACTACTGCGAGTTCAAATTGGGATATGAGAACTTTGAATGAGGTATGGTCATGTCAAATGCAAGAGATGAATCAACTGTCAAATGTTTTGACTGCGATGGAGAAGAGCCTGGCCTGCTCTGAAAACTTCACAGGGACAATTGCCTCAGTTTCTGAAGTCATTGATTCTCTCAGCAAAGCCAAGGGGCAATTGCCTCAGTTTATGAAGTCATTGATTCTCTCAGCAAAGCCAAGAAGATACTAGGCGAAGGCTTGGACAAAGTCCAAGAGGCCTTGGCCAAAGGCAAAGAGGATCAATCAAGGGTAATCTCGATCGTTTTGGGCTCTGGGTTTTAGGAAATGACTTCCAATGAACATTTAATTCAATTGTGTAGTATCAGTATACAGTAGATAACTAACCTTGTATTCCTTACACTTTTGCTTCTTTGTCATTAATCAAGAACAAGTTTGAACATAATTGTTATATGATTGCAGTGTTGCGGTACAAGCAAAATTTCTTTTAATTATTAATCATTTTTATTTTGGTTTCTGAGTTTTGTCATCTCTTGTCTATGGGGGGCCGCAGGAGTTAAGTGGCCTATCCTATACTCCAACGAGTTGAGTGGCCTATCCTATACTCCAACCAGTCGGAAGCCTGTTTAGGGGAGGGGAGCAATCAATTGCTAGGTGCATTGACCCTTGAAAATAAGACTATTATTTAAAATGGCAACAAAACTAATTAAATGTTGGATTCACATGAAATAGTTAAAGTTTAAATATGAATACAATTTAAAATAGCGTGAATTTCTTTAACTTATGAACTTTCGTGTTGTGTGGAACTGCTTTGTGTTTTTTTCTTTTTTTCTTTTTTAAAAAATAAATATAATAAACCAGCACGTGTTTTTTTCTTTTTTTTCTTTTTTAAAAAATAAATATAATAAACCAGCACTAAGAGGAATTGTAGACACCAAATTAGAGTATAGGTAATAGGTGCATTCGTTGTAGACACCAAATTAGAGTATAGGTAATAGGTGCATTCGTTTTGATCTATTAATAAACTAAAAGGACACCGTCTCAAAGTGCCTAGCAAGGCACCCGAAGATGACAAGTCCAAAAAGTCACAAACATTTTGACAATTCTCAACAAGAACGTCTCGACCATGTGTGGATCATTGAGGCAACGGAGAGGCCCCGTCTTTGCAGCTATGAATTCCTTACTGGCAGTCAACAATATCACCCTCTCCCCTCTCCAGAAACACAGCCGCGTCAACTTGACAGATGATGCAATCCGCATGTGAAACCGGACTTTGCTGCTGCGCTCCCATCATAGGGCTTCCATTTAAATAACTTTGAGAAACGAGGGAGTCCCAATCATGAAGCAGACTAGACGCCATATATATTGAATCAAGAAGTGCTTTGTTAGTCTTTGAGATACTTTTCAAAACAAATAAGATCAAGGGTATCTTAATTCGTTGTAAATCAACATAATAAATACGTTGGTCAATTGAGAGACAGTAATCAATGTGGCTCTTTTGAAAAAGCTGAATTAGCATAATATTTACAAAGCTTTATTTACAGAGTACAAAAATGAGGACTATATTTTTTGATAGTCTGCTATTGACACAGATCAAGAACCACCTTTGTGGGGTTTAATACCTATTCCTTCTATCTGACTTTGACAGCCAAATGTATTGCATTGCTGTAACAGTTCTTTGCAAAATTCCTTTTTATGTTTCCCTATGCCAATTCAGGAGACAATGTTTTGTAGTAAAGATATTAACAAAAATAAGAATAGAGCTGTCTTCAAACCTAGACCACAACCACATGATATAGAATGAGCACCAACTAAATGTACAGACCCGGTTATCTCATCCTTCAATTCAATGCTTGATGAGCCTGAAAACAAAGATGTTATAATGAGAGTTCATTTAGTAAAGCTACATAGAAGGGAGTGGGAAGGTCAATGCAATGCAATATTTCATTTCATATTAGGTTTTCAACAATGAAACTAATAGAAAAATATTGTCCCCAATAAGGTTTGTTATGTCAACTAGAAAAAGTTGCTTTCGTATAACAGATGAACACATGTATTTGTAGCTATGTAAAGAGAAGGCTTTTACGAGGTAGCAAGAACAGTGATTTCTGTCAGATTGAAAACATCACTTGGAATCAAGCAGGATTGACAGGAAAATAAATGGAGAAATATAGACCATGTACTAGGAAACTATATGATCTAACCAAAACAAAGGCAAAGTAATGTATTGAATAGCAAATATCTTACAGTTATATTCTGTCCATCCAATGGCCTGACTTTCAAGATCATAGAGGACTAGCTTATTTGAAAGTACCAAGTCTGCAAGCATAAGAAGACATTTTGCTAAATAATTTTGGTCCATGGTGCTCAGGTATTTAAGCAGTGTCAAAACAAAAATGACTAAATGAGGTGATAAATCTCCATAATATCAGGTGTATGAATTAGTAACCAATTAACCATGCTCAAAGCAAATTCCATGGAACACTATGAAAGCATATACTTAGCTCCTGCGTAAAAAAAAATTATATGGGCTACTTGCCATATTTCAATGTGTTGACAGAACCAAGGTAAAAAAAGAGAACACATCTTGAAGATGTAACTAACAACAAAAGTAGTAGTAGGAAAAGGAAGGGGGAACAATTTTACAAATTTCAATTGAAGGTGCACCTAAGAGGCTAAGATTTGTGAATATAGAGTGAGCCTGCGGGCATTCCAATGGCACTGGGAGATGGAGGCTACAGGATTTTACTTTAAAGCAGTAACTGGTGATTTTTGCACTGTGGAGCTCACAGAGAGGTGATTGGTTTAGGTCAATCATGAATGGTGGTAGAGCTGGAGTACTTGAGCATGAACTCAGTAGTAATGAAGCTTGGCATTTGAGGAGCCATGCATTTAAGTTACCCTATAAATAACTAGAGAAAGAATGTTTCATCATGCATTTTTGTCACTTGTGGGTCAGAGAAGAAGATAGGAGGCTAAATGTACAAGAAGGATCAAAACTCATTGGAAGTTGGACCATAATAGAGGCAATGTTAAGTTCATCCTTAAACAGCACTCTGGGGCTTCAGCTTTCAGTCATTATGGCAGATTAGGTGAAATAGGCTTTATGTTTTTATAATGGTGTAGTTCTTGAAACAAAAATGTTAACTTTATATAGGGCATCCCTGGCCAAGTCCAATGGACTTTCTCAACTAGTAATCCTGGACCATCAAAGGAAATGAATTGGATGGCCCTAGTGAAACTTAAAAAAGATTAATTTTTTTTTGGACTCCAAAGTTATGCCCATACATACAAAGGTCATCATCTTTTAGGATCAGGGAGTAAAGAAACTGAAGTAAAAGTAGTGGAAATGATATCTGAAGAGCTTATTCTAGATTGGGGTATACAAACTCAAGACGCAATGTGTCCACCACCCTTTAGCTTTTTCAATAAGCTATTGACATCCTAGGGATATCAGAAAAACACTACAAAGCCCAGCTGCCAAAACAAAGGTGAAGTGACAAAAAAAGTGCCATCTAGCAATGGTAATCAAATAAATCTACTTAAGACATAGAAATTAGTAAAGAACAAAAACAATTTGCCTTGAGAACAAGCATACCTCCCAGAAGTGTGATGTTCCTTCTATCCCGAGATTGTGCCCCACTGTTTTGCCATCCGATGCAAAATAAATCTTCCTGTAAATGGATAACACAAATTTGAGAAGGGGTGTGGAATAATGGGTGTTGTACATGCAACTGATATAACAAAGAACAAAAACATTTAGGTAGAGAACATATAAAAGAGTAAATGCTAATCATTTTATGTTGAAAATTACATATGAATAAGTCTAATGAATCAATATATGTACTATATAGTGCATGCGGGTGAATCATAGAAAAGTCCTTCCAAAATGATAGATACTAAGATACCATAGAAGATTCTTAGAGTGGGAAACATACAAACAGATTCAATTGGGAAGCAATCCATACACCAGATAGTAAGAATTATGTTTAAAATTACATATGTACAGAGTATAATTTAGTAAACAATATGTGTAACAAACATTTGTTGAATATTAGAAAACCTTTGTTGAATATTAGGAAATTCCTATAGGAGTGGGCTTAGTTTCCTATTCCTATTAGAATTGATTTGGTATATGGTTTAGTATATATAGAAGTATAGAGTACACAGGGAGATACAATCTATTCCCCCACCAAAAAAAAAAGGGAGATACAATCTATTCTAATCTTTCATTATAATATATTCTTTCTATTCTCTTTTTCTTTGGTTTCTCACATATTTTGCTTCCGCCTAATTGGCGGATGGTTGTTATTCTCTACCCGCCAGGCCTTTCGATCCATCAATTTCAACAACATTGAATAAATGATAAATTGCTCAGACAGATATTTACAGCGGAAACTTATTCAAGAATGAAAAGTTACTTACATATGGGAATAGGTATTCTTGAGGGAGAACTTTTAAAGTGAGTGAATTTTGAAAATATAAAGTTACTGCAGGAAATCCATCATTAACACTGCAATATATAGAGGCGAAGTTAATCGCAATTGATCATGTGTTTGAAAAACTTTAAATAACAACAGCAAACATTCCACTCAGAAACAAAATACTGAAGAAAACATGTGTTTGCAAAAAGTTAAAATGTCTGCCAAGCTATTCACATAGGTCGATTAAAAAAAAATCTTTAAAACCTTAGACATTTTAACTGCAAGAAAAAGATATTAAAACCCCTTAAAATTTAACTAAAGACAAATCTTAGTACTAAAGAACACTCTTTTTCAACTGTCTTTACCAAAATAACTAAGATGTACAACAGAAAACTCTAACTATGAGTACACTAAATGGTCCACATAACTATCAACTTTAGACTAAAACCTAAATCAAGAACGTTTAAAGATTCTTCCACCAATGAAACAAATTATGAGTGCAAAATTGTTTAGATAATGAAAAGAAACAAATAATTTAATCAAGTAAATGAGACTTGTTATGAATCTCTTTCTAAAACATTACTCCGTGAAAAGTGAAAATCTATCTAAAAGGAAGAATACTATCCATATCTAAACCAAGAATATTTATTGTACTTTCATCTATAAAGCAGAAGTGTAAAACTGTTAGAAAATGCAAAATTGTTGAAATGATTCAGCCATGAACTTATATTTGAGGAAAGAACTTCTGAACAATAATCATCAAATCTTGCAGAATAAACAACTAAAATTCCCATCAAGTTGGCATTGCTTAAGAATTATAAATATAATAATAACAGAAATAGAAGCTTTCAAGATTAAACCGCCTCACATAATTCATTGACAGATAATATGAAAGGGTGAATTTTATACAAAGTATACCTGTCAGAGTACTCAAAGCATGTATATTCATCATTAACAGTACGTAATTTCAAATCAGGCTGCCAGGAGAGTATCTACAAAAGATTAATAATGAAAAGGTTTTAAGATTCATTCAATTCCTTCTAGCCTTGATATGAGGTAAGCACTTATATAGAAATTATTGACAAACCTTTTTCACTAGTTGGTCATAGATTACTTCTGGAAGATAAGCCAAAGTCGTACCACTATCAATTATTGCTCCCTGACTGTCCCCATGCATATATACATATGATGAGAGGTTTAGAAATTCACGGCCAATCCCAATAGCTGTCATGTTGACATTATAATGTGACCTAAAATTTTCAGAAAGAAGAAGGTGGAACTTCATAAAACAAAATTTTCAGTAGAAAAAGTTGCAACTGAACAATGAGGACAGACTAACAGAAAGGCAAGCTTACATAAGTATAATAACAATTTTTAAGCTCACACACTAAAGACACTCTATAGTCCATGTCTACTCATTTCTCATCAGATGTTGATAGTTGAACAGTAAAAGGAATGACATGGAAGAGCATTATATTTCTAATTATATTACTGGATATGCTATACTATGTTACAAATCAAATTTCATGGAGAATGTTATGCAACTTAACAGAAAATAGAATTTAACATAGATAAGCCTACTGTTAGGGGGGAAAAGATACAATTGACATACTGGTTTGGTATCAAGGGTGTCATGTTTACTTTTGGTTGAACAACGTGCCCAATGGCAAAAATGCCTCCACCATTAATGCCATCTAGGCAATGTGCAAACATTTTTTTCACTCTACCAGATGAAGCCAACTGAGAAATCATGGATGAATTAGATTTCCCAAATCCAATCACCCCATCAAGTGCATCATCTGAGGAGCTCAGATCATCAGATTGTGTAGCACCACACCTGCCATCAAATAGAGAAATGGCATATTAGCAAATGACTAAGCCCAAATTAGAATATACATTAATTTAAAATTTAAGAAATATTGAAAGCCAAAAATCCAAAGGTGATGTTTCAAGGGATTCAAGAAGTACAGGGTAATAGGAAAAAATTATAACTAAAATTAAAAAAGATAAAGAGAAAAATCACATTTCATGGTTAAAGAAAAGATTGGCTCTGTAGGCAATTTGAATCATCTTGAAACTCAAATGGTGCAATAAAATGCCTTCAAACATAACACAAACTCCAAGGAGAGAGCAAATACACAACTAGATTTTGTAGGGCTATACCCCATCACTCCTTCACAGGTAAACTCAATGGCACCTTATGGGTTCCCAGGAAGTTGATGCTGGCAGAAATGTAATGAGAAAAAGCTCTTAGATGAAAATTATATGTCTATTAAAAATAAAAGTACATAAAGCACCAATGTGGTGCAGATGAGCAGATGCAATATGTACAAAGCATCCCCATGGCCCATGCCTATTAAAAATAACAGTGAGCACAGTGAAAGATCCCCTCTACTCCATCTGCACACTTTTCTCTCCAAAAAGACTAGATTATATGAATTCCACTCCCTGAGGGCTGGTTGGGCTGCATCTTCCAAGAATGTAATATTTCACTCCTTCAAAAGGGACAATATAATGCGATGGGGAAGAGAATTCTAAATCTTCATTTTTGGGCTTGTAAATTTTCACAAAGATTCACATTAGCAAGTTCTGCCACAACCATGGCAAGGATCCAGTGAATACCCAAAAGGAAGAAGAGAACACATCAAATATCACAGGAAAAATTGCTATGAGGAACAAATGCTCAGATAATTTTTCTTCTCCGTGACAAATATAGCTTCCTTTCACTAGCCCCTTCATGTCTTCTTTAAGTTGCCTCGGGTGAGAAAGGGACAAAAGGTTAATGGTCTTTGGGCAATGGTTAATTTACTTCAGTATAGAATACTCCTAATCAGAACTTAACAATTATATCCAACAGAATTACTTTATTATAAACAAAACCAGGTGTATAACTCACCCAAAAATAACACTTCCATTTGATGATTTAGTCTGAAGATCACCCGAGACTTGATCATACTGTACAACATCCCTTACAAAGTATCCCATGCTATAACTTCCATCTCCGTAAAGTTCAGTGTAATAACAAGATGTATTACCATAGCAACTCGGCATTGAACCACTAGTGATGTCCTTACAGAATTTCTGATTGCATAAAACTAATTCCCCAGTAACAGAATCCTTTGGATTATAGAAGCTCAGTTCCAGCTGTTAAAAGAGAACATGTAAGAAGACATCTGTTATGATTAAAAGGGGACAATCAATAAAAAAATACTAAAGCCTACCCCATGCCTAAACAACACAGAGACTCTGAACCATTTTGATAAGGGAAAAAGACCTACCCCGTGGTAACCTCTTCTGGGGCACTCTGAGCATCCAATACAATTAACCCACATTATGTCACTTCCTGTATCTACTTGCACATAATAATCCAATGGTGGTGTTCCAATTCCAATCTTGGCATAGTAAAGCCTACAAAATCAATTCCATAGAAAAAATAAGTCCACACAGAAGCCCTAATGGCCATCTCTGTCTATTCTATAAGCATCAAATCAAGTGATATCATGCATTCAAACAATAAAAAGTGAATGAGATGAAGGAGCTGTACAATTACCTGGAGGTTGAAAAATTTCCCAATCAAAGCATTTTAAATTAAGCTTTATAATTTGAACCCAAAAAAGGAAAGGAATCTAAGCAGTACGAAGAAATTTGTACAAGATATATAATACTCAATAATATTTACTGAACTACAAGAACTATGTATTAATAATAACCTTGCATTCAAAGTAGCATGTCAGCCTTTCATTACTTAAGATGGTCTTGAGGCCTTATATACTAAAGAGATGCTAGGAAAACAACCATGTCCTTGACACAATTGGAGCACAGAATACCTTCCTAGAGAATTTGATTCTAACACTGATGCAGCACGATGTAGTAGTAGTAGTAGTACCATCTAAAATTTATGCATGTCTAATGGTCCATGTAAACTTCTTTATACAACACAAGATATTCAAATTTTATATGCACATACACACAATCACTTGCAATGGAAAGATCATAAGCAGATAAACTCCCATCATAACTCCACTGAACATGGTAATTTGATACTGGCTCTCTCTTTATTGATGCTGAAGCTGATGGCAAAATAAAGCCTAGAAGCATTACAGTGTGCTCCTGCTCCAAGTTTTTGACCTAGATAGATTAGGTCAACCTCCCAAATTGTGTATACGCGAGGAGACGCAGTGCAGAACAAACATATATGCATGTCAACATGCCTGCTTTACGTCTATGGAGTAAATAGTGTAATTGGTTCAGAAATCAGTACAACAACTCTAGCACAAACAACAGCAGTACAGCACCAAACTGCACCCACACACACACATATATATACATACCGGCGGAGAATTATAGAGAGGTTGAGATTAATAAGTACCCGACAGAATCGGGGCGGCCGGTGCCGCCGATAGGGAGGTCGACGCCGGCGAGAATTCGGAGATGGCGCATGTCGTCGTGGGCGCTTAGGGCAGTCAGAGTCCGCTCCGAACCCGAAAACTTGTAATTGACCCTGATCACCCCTTCTCCTCCCCCACTCACGCTTTGAACAATAAGTAGCAGCAGCAATACACAACAGCAGGCATAGTAGCCGGAGCTTCTTCCGCCGTGGAATTCAAACCCCGCCATCTCCGCGTTGTCTCAGCTCCGCTGCTGATTCAAATTTCGGAAAACGGGGTCTTCTCCCCCTCTGGATTTACTGCTCTATTCACTTTATGTTGCCAGTAAATTTCCAACTTCTATAAATTACGGCTAATTTCTCCATCCTGTGTTGTGCGTTGTCACTTTCGCGTTGACCTTTGTTCCCAATTGGCTATCGGTCTTCTCAGCCCTTTTTTTCTTTTTGTTTTTTCTTTTTCAGAAGCTTATTTATATTATACGGAGTAATAAATAAGACTGGTAAAATATGAAAAGAAAATGAATATATTACTTATTTTTTTATTTTTCCTTCTAACATTCATTAACTTTCGATCCGGTGTAAGAATTATATTTTACTAGTCTTATATTTTTTAATTTCTCTATTGGAATGCAATCAATGTTTTGAATTTTAAATTAAGAAAAAACACTTTGGTGAAATCTATATTGGTTACGAAGTCAATTGTCATAATAACTATGTTAAGATTGTTCATATAAGAGTGTGCGCCATTTCATTCCACCTATTATGTGAGAATGATTGAACCAAGCCGCAAATTATATCATTGATTATAAATCACCATGTAATATGTATTTTTAATTAACACATTATGTACCTTCAAACGTATTGTGTATTCGTAAATAAATTGAATGTACATAATATAATAACTACATGTACATAATATGTTAAATACAATATATACATAATTTTTTAACATGTATATAATGTGTTAACTACAACAAGTGCAACATTTGTTAACTAAAGATAAATAATATGTTAATTGCATGTACATAATATAGAAAAAATTCACAATGAACATGATGCCATCGTATATGATAGAGGTTATAGAACAAAACAATAATATGAGTAGTAAGTTTAATGATTCATTTTATAAGTGACTAACTCGATATCAGTTGGTCATACAATTATTCGATTATCTCAACTTAGTTTACACGAGTTAGGCAAACTCAATATATGCTCCATAATACTGAGGATATACGCTAATCATGTCGGTCTAAAAAATAGAGTTATCAACTTGCCCTAAGATGGACATGGAAAATTAGCAACACATACGTGCTAAGCCTGCTCAATTAGTTGAAAAATCTTGCAATTACCTCAACATACCTTATGAGTGTCAATTACTCCATATCACTAGGGACATAGGCCGTCATAGTTGTTTGAGAGTAATAACGGCATAATCAACCAACTACGAGAGGCAACTAGATGACATGTTATAGTTAGTCCCACTTGTAGCATGTCATAACAACATATGAGAGTCTTACGACATAATGGTTTGTAAAGTTTTGTTCATGTGGTTATTATGTATAATAAATGAGAATGAAAGTGATATATATTGTTTTGAAACACATGCATATACTTTTACCATCCATATAATTGCAAAACACATTACATAATTTAAATCATGTATTATTTCATTAATTCAACCTTATCTCTCATCGTTTCATTGCATCCTCATTTCATCGACTTCTTTGCTGCATTGTCTACTCAATTCATCGTCATTCAGTCACTCTTAAGAGGAATATTAAATGTTAGGGATGGGAAGAGTGAAATGATAATTTCATAATTAATATCAATTAAGTAATTAAAAATTATATTTTCTTAGCATTTAAATATTAGTGTATTACCTAAAATTTAATATAATAAGACATTTACAAGAACGCTTAAACATCATATTGACCAATCAAACTTAATCAAACAACCTAAAATTAACTTATCTATGTTACCAAATACGCCGCACATCATATAAATATCAATGAAAATAAAGAGAATACAAGTAATTTGTAAATGAACAAAAATAAGCATTTGAAGAAGAAACTGCTAAAAATATGGATGCATTTGGCGGGTTCTGTTTGCGCGCGCGCGCTCTGGAAACGACTATACGAGGGCGCGCCTATATATATACACAAGGGTGCAAAGCAGAGAAAAAGTAGGGCTCGTGTGATACAAATCTTCATTTCATCGCAATGCTAACAGGCCGTGAAAGCCTCACAAGACTCATAGGCAGACGCCGCCGGTTTCTTCCTAATCGCAACTACATTCTCTCCTCACCCGCCGCTCAGGTACACACACATACGTACAGATTTATGTGCGCTGATATGGCATCTTAAGAAATTCATTTGATGCAGGGTTTCTTGAGTGAGAGCAAGAGGGGCGATGCTTCTGAATCTGAGCAGCATCAACAACAAAGATGTGGGAGTGGGAATGGAAATGGAAGTGGGAATAGTGGCACGGAATGGGTTAATTGCCCGGTTTGTGGAGCTATAGTTCTTGGCGATGACCACGTTATCAATTTGCATTTAGGTTCTATACTCCTACTATGCACGCACACATAGATGTATATTGATATTCAATTTTGCTATGTTTCTTAGTTTTGTCATTGACTGTTTTAATAGATTATTACTGCAAACTTTGATATATGGTATTGCTAGACTACTTTTATAGGCAATGCAAGCTTAGTGTGGAATGGAAGGAAAAATCATAATCAAGAGAGTACACAGAATTCAAAATAGTTGTTAAGGTGATGTTTCACTAAGTTAGTGAATTCTGATGAATGGGTTAATTGGGGAAGGTAAGTATTATTGCTCAAGATCTAATTCTTAAAGGAGCATCAGCTGATTAATACTAAAGCATTATTAATTTCTAGTAGTTATTGGGACTCTAGACTTCTTTTGTATTTCCTGACTGCACTTTAAGTATTTCAGAGATTTTCTGAGGAGGGAGAGTAAAAAGCAAAGAAATTTGTTTGCAAAATTGTACTTTTACTAGTTAAGTGCTTTATTTTACTTGTTCATGAAGAAAACTCAAATAGAACTGTTGGAGAGGCCTTGATAAGTTGTTAGTGAAAATAAACTCTTTGTTGCTCTTTTATCATGCTTAATGTTTCTTTTCATCTGAACTAGGATTTTTCTGATTACTTTCAATGTTCTGTCAGATAAGTGTCTTGCCAGAGGAACAAAGCGCAAATTGAGCCAACGTACCCTCTTTCAATTGAACTTTTGCTCAAAAGTTAAATATCAGGCTAACAGTTCAGATTGTACAGAGACAACCAGTGTTCAAAATAGAGACCATAGTAGTGTTTGTGATACCATTCCTAGGCTGGGTGACTTAGATGATCTTGAAAATCATGACCAAGCTCTATGCAAGCTAGAGAGCAGTACCCCTTGTAACACTGCTTTTGAGTCAGCTAAATTAGATGATTTTACAAGATGCATTGATGAATCACCTTCCTCGGACACCGACACGCTAGCTGGTTGTACAGAAAACCAAATGAATGATGACAAGATCAATGGCAACTGTAGTTATCCTTCGTTGCTTTCAGAACATGAAACGTGTATGCATGATATGGTTGAGTCTGCGAATGGTGATGACTTATCCGAACTTTCTCTTGATACCTACATAGTTGGCCGTAGGTTTGTTGAAGAAACAGAGTTAGAACTTGGGGCAGGCATACTGCTGTCAAGAGACCCTGATAATGACAAGGATCCAAATGCAATTAAGGTCAATCGTCATGCTTTTTCTATTAATTGATCAACCTATGTGATTTATGTACTTAAAAAAAACTTTCCCTTGCCTTTGAAGCAGGTGCTTTCTACAGATTCTGGATATGATCAGGCAATTGGTTTTCTTCCCCGCGAAATAGCTCTTTACCTATCACCTTTGATTGAAAAGTTTGGCTTGAGATTTGAGGTACTACCAACAAGTGCAATTGAATACACAAATTAACTTGCATGCTGATACAAATATTTCTATAGGAGCTGGATTCACATTAAACCCTATTGATTATCTATTCTCAACATGCTTTCCAACAATTAACGGTGACCTAGACATGCATGATATCCTATGTAAAACTGATATAACATTTTAACTAAATATAAAATGAGTTATAACCTATAAGTATGGAGTGACTAATACCTTGTTTTCAAAAGATCCATCCATGCTGCAAATGATATCAATTGGACCTCCAACTTCACTTGATCTAAAAATTTTCTTGTACTATACTTTTCACTGAGATATTTGACAGGGCCACACAACTTCTGTTCCAAAACATCCTCGTGCTGTGGTCCCAATTCAAATAACTTGTCCATGCAATAAATCTTTTGATGAAATAGATTGCAATAATGTTCAATTTCTCAAGTCCTCCTGGAAAAATGCTCTATGTGTTGCTCAATATGCAAGGGCTCATCCTCCTGGTAGTGCAAAATATCAGCATAACCTCCAGGTTTTGCTAACAGAAGTCCTAAAGAATAATCATCACCTTTTTATGGATGCTGAGAAGACATTGTTGGGTATGTAAGTACAGTATTTTTGTTTTCAAGTTAATAACATTTGATATGCTTCCAAACTTATGTTAATGCTTTATTCAATTTGTGTCAACAGAAAACTTCTTATCACTTTCAGATGATAGTCAAAGGCTTTTTGCTCGTCTTTATACACGAAAAGGTCTTAATCCTATCTTGCAATTTTTACTTTTACTTTTGGGATAGTCTCATCCAATTTTTCTGTCTGCCCTATTTTAGTGAGATTTTTTTTTTGATAAGTACCACTTTGATATCACACATTACTGACAATAGAAGTTTGCAAAGATTTGAATTATGATGTTCTGCTTTGCATTTTTGCAAGCCAAATGTTCTGCGTTCTTGTGAAATGAGGAATTGTAGCCAATTTAATCAACAAAGTCTCATTTCAAATTTGACTTTTGCAATGCTTATTGGGAACCTGTTTTGCTGCTCTTTGATGTGAGTAAGGACCAGTTTGAATAACCAACTAACAGTTCTAAGACAAGTGCATTTGAAATAAATTCAAAACACCATGGCTTGCCATTTTAATTGGTCTCCTAGACGTTGTAAGATGCTCTTTTTCATAACCTTATCTAAACAAAATAAGCATACTTGCTTAATGAAACTTGGCATTAGCGTTTTTATGGTGAGTGTTTTCCTAAAAATCCTTAATAAAATAAGCTCCAAACAGCTTAATGAATCTGCCATTTCAACTGAAATTGTTTTTTCAACTTGTTTTGATAAGCTCCTTGAAATTGCTTAAAGAAATAAGCTGAAGACAACTTTTCAAAAGTCATATGCTCTTAATTTAAGCCAATCCAATCACGGTAAAAAAATGAATTCAAGTAGTTATTGAAGTAGATAATCTGGAACTAAATTCATCCCAATTGGGGATAAATACTTATATATATAAAAAGAAAACATCAACAGCATTTACCATTCTGTGTAGTAGGGATAAATTGATATTATTGTAATAGACAATGTGATTCTAGAGTGATGTTCTCGTTTCTTTTATGGTTGGAAATAATGAAGCTCTTTCTGGAATAATTGCTAAGCTATCTCCTCTGATAGCATTTAGCGCATCCTTGTCCATATATTCCCTCCATAAAATCTTTAAATTATTCATTTTCCTTTCTGAAGTCTTCTTTCCTCAAAATCACTGGAGCTATCTTATTTGAATATTCTTGTACTTTTCCTTTGCCCTTTCCTCATTGTGCTGACAATAATCCATTTGTTTTAGTTGTGTATTTCTATAAGAGAAATCAAATGCTTCTACTTTTGATCCTTGCAAATAATACTCCATGACTTGTGATACATTATGATATGATAAGTTTTCAGTATTACATTGGTGTTAAGAATTTGCTCTTTTCCCCCTTTAAATTCAGGGCCATGGTTTCGGATGTCTAACATATCATATGCGGAAATATCTGATTGTGATGAAGCACTAAGGGGACTTTCTGGTAGAGAGATTCTATGGTTGTATGATAAACTTTTGCTATCTTGATGTCAGTGATTGTCATCAATTTTTTCCCCCCTTCTTCTCAATACAGCTGGAGGTTATGTTACCTCATTTGAATCAATGAGTGAACCCACTGATGTCAAGGAGATCTTGAATGTTCTTAATGTTGGTGAACTACGTGACCTCTTGCATATGGTTAATAAGGTCTGTCATATTCATGGACATATAAACACATTTTTTTTTACAATGTTACAACTTAAATTTCATCCAAGGTGTGCACAATTATACTATATGGAATAATGGAAATGACAACTGCAGTTTATTGTCTGTCATTCATTTAGTAATTTTTACTTGTATGATCCCTTGCTCCTCTCCCTCCTAATCTCCAACAAAATACATCTTTACAATCAAGTTCGAGATTTGTTTATTTTTATGTTTGTTAAATACAATATGCTACTTGATGAGGCTCATTGATGTCCTTTCCTAGTTTCCTTGTTCATGGGGGTATAAATTTTCCATGCCAACTAATCTCCCAGCTACATTTGGATGCTATCTATCCTGCACACTAAGCAGCACCAAACATTTTGGTTTCTGCTATTTTCAATTTCATCATGAACTGAAAACTATTTATAGTTATATGAGCATTATAAATGCAGAGCACTTCATACTTATCAAAACAAAAATAATATGGAGCATTATGGATGGGTTCTATCTAAATTTGGTAGATTCCATAGTTCATGCTCCTAAATTGCTTTGGCTTCTGATGACTACACAGCAAAAGACCTACTTTGTGGACAGATACGGGCCATACATTTTGTCAACTCACAGAGTGTTGAAGTGTATATTTAGTGAATGGATAAGAGTACTTGGAGAACACCTATTCATATACATTGCTTAAGCCTATGAGCCACACTATTTGAATTTGAAAACTAAGGCAAGGAGTAATCCTCTCCAACCTCCCATAACCTCTCTCCAACACATTTCTTAGTTCTTTTGTTAAGCCATTTGGTCATGCACTTGAATGTGACTGTATTATAGCATCTCTTTAGAACAACCAGTATCATAATATCTGGAAGTCTGATCTTTCAAAAATTTCAACTGTACAAAGTACAAACAGTAGTTTGAGATTACTTAGAGAGTATATTCTTCTTTCTTCAGGGAAAATAAGATTGGCCTGAATACCTTGGCTTTGAAGCTTCCCCTTTAATTTAAGTTTTTCCTGGTTCCCAACACCCAAAATTTTTGAAGCAAATTATGTTTCTCTTGTTTTTTTTTTTTTTTTTTTGGTGGGTATGTGTGCACTACTAAATTTCATAGTAAATTTAATCTGTTTCATGCTGGAAGTGATTCCCTTCTTCTTTTCCTGATTTAGTGAAACAAGCGTATTAAAATGCTGTTTCTTCTTTGAGTGTTTGTCTCAACTGTATTTTTTCTTTTTGCGAGACTTCAGCAATGCGCTCAAACAAATAGGAAGAGTTCCAAAAGTTTTGGTCATGGTACAAGAAAGCAGGATTATATTGCTTTCCTTCTTTATTCATATAAAGATGGTTTATGGTAAGATGTTTCTTTCTTGGATTAGTTACATGTAGCACTCTTTGATCCTGTTCATGTTGTTTTGACAATTTGGCCCCAAAATATTCATGCAGCCCAGATCTCCTGAGGCTGGTTTTATTGAAAATTGGAACATGTATTCAGATATCTCCATTAGCTGAGTCTCTCTTTTGGCGTGCAGAGGTAATCTCCAAAATTTTCTTTAGGTTGACTTATAATTTTACAATTGTCAATTTATTATGCTTGCTTGACCAATTCTCTTCTGATTTCCACACTTTATGTAGAGGCTCTTTTTCCTGAATGGAGAACAGGATCTGTCATCATTTTTACTTGTGGACTTGGGTATTGTGAAGTATCCCGCTTACAACTGTATACTCACAAACCAAATTTTTCCAAACAGAAGTCAATTGCTTTCTTACGAAATGGTATGTTTGGTATGTTTTGAACAGCAATATTTCTCTTTATCTAATCTGAAAATTACTGTGACAGGCCATTGAGGTTGCCCAAACTATGGACGAATGTCTTGATGACAATAATACTGAGATGGTGTTAAAATGTATAGAAGTTTCCGCCTCTCAAATTTCAAGCTCTTTAAAGGAAAAGGAGCTATCAAGTTCAGGACTGATGGCTGCATATTTGTCTTGCTTCACAGCTGTATTTGTCTACTCTAAGGTGGTCTTGTTAGGCACTTCTTTTCTTGAGCATGAGAGGAGGTACGTAGTTTGGACACCATGGTAACTTTATTTTATGAATTCATCAAGTGATCATATATATTTATCCTAGTTAAAATGTCTAGAAAATATGATTTCTCATCAAGTCACCATTTGTATAACAATGGTTCAATGATGCTGTGTATATTTCTTGAGGCCCTTTCTGGTGGAACACCTTGATATTTTCAATTGGCATTTCCAGGAATTGAACAATAATGCATGAGTGAAGTGCCTTATATCACATACCAGGGCAAAAACCTAATGTATATTTCTACTCAAAATTCAGCTTCTTGTGCTATTTGTATCTAAATATGTCTTACTTGGCTAGGTACAATGATGCAATCATTTTGCTCAGGAAACTGCTAGATAGCTTCAGAAATGATAGAAGAAGGGGATATTGGACTCTCAGGCTTTCAATTGATCTGGAGCATGTTGGATGTCTTGATGAGAGCCTTCAAGTTGCTGAAGATGGTATACTGGATCCATGGGTCCGTGCTGGCTCAAAATTGGCCCTGCAGCGGCGGGTTCTACGATTGGGTAAGCCCCCTCGGCGCTGGAAAACACCAAGCTATTCAAAATCTCTAAAAAGGAAGATTGCTGAGGTAAATTCTCCACTAGTTGCTTTGAGCCATGCATTTTGACAATCTAATTGTTGTCTTAGGAGACATTTAAAAATAGTTTTAGGGGGTTAATATTTTCAGCCAATTATTCTAGGTCCACGTTCAAGGCAGACCACTGAACTGCAAGATGGGAGTGAAGAGTATATTTTATGGTGAAGATGGTGAACGGTGTGGGGTAGAACAACTTGCTCTCCAATATTATGCTGGAGAGGGAGGTGGCTGGCAGGGTGTTCATACAGAAAGTGGCATTTGGTTAACCCTTTTTGGGCTTCTAATGTGGGATGTCATCTTTGCTGATATTCCAAATGTCTTTTGCACCAAGTTTCAGGTGTTATCTCTTTCCAAATTTGTGGATTTGTACTTTGTGTGCTTATATGAATTCAGGGTCATGACTTAGTTAAACAATATGATGAGCCCATTAGGTTAAAGAATTTTGTTTTTGTTTTTGATTGTTTTTTTTTTGGGTAGTAGAAAATAGAAACTCAATACTCTAATAGAGCACACTATGAGGTTGCTTTTAAAGGGGTTGCAATAGAGAAACTGGGCAGTTGGCAATACAAGTTTGCATTTGTTGAGTGGCTCACTGTTTGAAGTTGATTACAAATAGTGGCAGTTAGGGGTTTTGGTGCACATGATTTCCACATTTCCATACAAGAAATGAGGGAGTGTCAGTGATAGTTTTTGTGTAATCCTACTTGTTAGAGATATAAGGGAACATGTTAGGGATAGTTCTAAACTAGTATATATAGCTCTACTCTCCTGTACATTTACACACTGAACAGATATATGAATATACTTTGCTTTGCTATTCTATTATTTGACATGGTATCAGAGCTCCAGTGACGGTGAGGGGCTGGGTGGTGCTCGGAAGAAGATGGCGACCCTTCGCCGAGGTGTCGCGACGCCACCGGAGCCCCCACGCGCCACCGCCACATCTTGCTCGCCGACTCACGCGTCGGCGCGTGAGTGTGTTTCCGGCGACCTATTGCGACGGCGAATCCACCGGTGGTCTCGCCATGAAGAAGGGAGTCTACCTAGGTGGAGAGTGAGAGGTTGTGTTCAAGAGTTCTCCGGTGATCTCCCAGGTCTGTCGCTATCTGCGTACTTCTGTCACTGGATCCGCGTAGGAGGTGTGCGTAGGAGGTGTTTGGTTTTCCAGTTCTGCGTAGGAGGTGTTTGGTTTTCCAGATCCTTAGGAGGTGTTTGGTTTTCCAGCGCAGCAGAATGGTCTTGGCAGCAGTAGTAGTGGTAGCTGGCGAGGGTTTCCAGCGGTGTGGAATTGGACATGGCCGGCGGTGTGGAGTTGGTCGTGGCCGGCAGTTTATGATGAAGGCAATGGAAGGGATGGTGCAGGCGGTCTGATGATGTCTGATGGAACTAATAAATAATGAGACAGTAGGTTGCAGTAGGTTGCTTGTTTTGAGTGGTTTGGTTTATCGTGTCAATAAGTCTTGAAGTTTATGTTTGGTTTATCGTATTTTTTCTAGATTGTTTAAGTTAATTTAATATGAGGTTAGTATCATATTTGGAGTGGTGCCAAGGTGTGAGAGTTGGGGGCAGTCCAGGGGTGTTGCAATGATGGGCAGCACAGGTGCCAGGGGTGGTGTGGACCTGGCATATGTCGCGGCTATTGTGGAAGGCCGGCGACTGAAGAATGGTTCAGGAGGAACCAGTTTATGTGCACGCAACAAGAAAACGGGAAAACACTGGTGGTAGGCAGCGGTTATAAGGGTTTGCGGAGTGAAAGGCTGGTGCGCTGCGGTGTTAAGCAGCGGTGATAAGGGTGTGGGGTGTGAGAGGCAGGTGCGCTGCGGTTGTGGTGTTTGGCCTGGTTTGAAGCTTTGTGGAAGCTTTGTTGGTGTGGACAGGTGCATTGTGGACTGACTTGGCATAGCGTGGTTCGAAGGTTCAAGACTTATAGTTCTAGGTTTGGAGTCTTATGGTTCATGTGACACATATGTAACAAGTTGGGCATGTTAAAAATCTATGCTCCAACTTGAGGGGGGGTGTTAGAGATATAAGGGATATGGTTAGGGTTAGTTCTAAACTAGTATATATAGCTCTACTCTCCTGTACATTTACACACTGAACAGATATACGAATATACTTTGTTTTGCTATTCTATTATTTGACACTACTTTATTACATGTGTCAGATTAAGTGATTAACATAACATGTTTGGAAGCCAAAATGTGATTTGGTTAAATTCCATTTTTTGGGTGCTTAATTTTTACTATTAGTATAAATATTTTATTTTCTTGTATTCATGTTACTATGGAACTTTCTGAGACATGTAGTCCATCTTTCTCAGACAGCACCATTGGATTTGGAAACTGATAGCTTCTATGAGGTCAGAAAGAGCCAGATAGAAGCCCTCCTAGATAAGATTCAGCACGGCATGGCAGAAGAGATACTTATCACTTCATGGGAATTACATAAAGGGACAGCCTGCAGGGGAGTCAGCTGGGACAGGCATTCTCTATCCGAACTAAGAGCAGCTGTTGCGTGCATTGGAGGCTCTTGCACTGCATCAATCTGCCGACATCTAGCTCAAGATTATAAGAGCTGGTCTAGTGGAATGCCCGACTTGTTACTGTGGCGCTTCCATGACAATTACAGAGGTGAAGCAAAACTCGTTGAAGTGAAAGGCCCAAGAGATAGACTTTCAGAACAACAGCGTGCTTGGTTACTATTTTTGACTGACTGTGGCTTCAATGTTGAGGTCTGCAAAGTAAGTGAGGCTGCAGTATAGCACTTAACAGATGCCTGCTTGCCACACCCCTTTGGTGGCATATATAACAGATGGATACATATATTGTTTACTCGGAAATATAAATAGTTTGAATTGTTATGTGTTGTACACTTGTACTAAGATACATGATTTTGAGAACAGTTTTTCACAAATTATATATAAAAAGGGTATTTATTTTCGAGAAGGACAAAATAGCTAACTTTAAGGGGTTCATTATGTGGAATTCTTTGTTTTATTCTCAACCAATTTAGGTATGGAGGTGTAATCAATAGTATTTGCATCATACGGCGCAAGCCAAGAATTGTCTCGATTGCTGAATAATGGAGAAAATGGAGTTAAAGGCACAATGCTGAATCCAGACTAGATTACATACATACATAAAAAGTAGCAGTCAATATCAGCAGATTACAAACGCGTTTGAACGCAAACAGTGGTAATGGAACTTCTAATTATACACTCCTTATAACGCTTCCTTTTTTGGCTATTCAAACACCTCACATTTTCCATACAACCCCTCCCCTCTTTCCGTTTTCTTTAACGTACTCCATCATAACTTCAGTGTGTCCGTCAATCATATCTTCCTTATCTAGAACGCTACAAGTTTGTTTGCATTTTCTTCTTTTATAAGTAACGAGCTTTCTACTACGTTGCAGCTAGAGATCAAGACGCACAGCAACCTGTAAGCTGTTACTGGAGGTTGGGGTGGTGTGTAGCTAGTTAGCCTGGTCTCCTACGCGAACCTAAGGTATAATTATCTATTTTCGTTCTGGTTAATCACTCCGTCATAAATGGTAAACTAAGGTTCTAGCGCGTTTTAGATTAGATTTTGAGTGGATTCAGTAGTTTTCTCTGTGTTAATCACTCCGTCATAAATGGTAAACTAAGGTTCTAGCGCGTTTTAGATTAGATTTTGAGTTGATTCAGTAGTTTTCTCTGTATACTCCATTTATATACATCTGTGATCTGTCAAGTTTTGTTATGATCAGTCTTTTCTGCTAATTAGTTAATTACAGTGTTTTGGTGGACATTCTTAAATGGAAACAAGCACTTCTTAACCTGCATTTCTATGTTTTTGTTGCCTTTTAAGGTTGGACTTTGGTTTTGTTTTGGTCTTGTTTTCCAATTGAAGGCTTTTCTGTTCTGATTTCATTTATAGTTTATTTCAGATTTCAATCGATTGCTGTTCTAAACTGAGCTCTGAAAATGTCAGTGATGTGGAAGTGTTCTCGTGTACTAATGATGATAATTGTGCTATGGATTATGCCCTCGGCCTTCATGGCTGGAACTTCTCTAGATGACATTGAGTTACTGAATGTTCTAAGGAACTCCATTGTTGATAGTGGATATATCATCCCGGGTTGGTTTGACCCAAATATTTCTCCTTGTAATTGGACTGGGATTGGTTGTGATGCTGGGAGAGTGATAATGATTGATTTACCATGTATGCATCGCCCTCTCAGTCTTCCATTTCCAGACTGCATTGGACAATTCAGGTCCCTCAAGCACCTAAATCTCAGCAGATGTGGCCTAAAGGGTGCTGTACCTCCAAACTTATGGAGTCTGGAGAATCTTGAAGTTCTGAACTTGGCTGGCAACAGGCTAAATGGGATGCTTCCTTCAGCTATTTCTGGCCTGCGAAGCCTGAGAGTACTTGTGCTCGACATGAATGGCTTTTCGGGTAGCCTACCATCAACGATCGGTGAGCTGAAAGAGCTTCGGGAACTCTCTCTTCATAGAAATTCATTTTCAGGAGAAGTTCCTGAGGAGATTGGGAATCTGGGGAAGTTGGTGTCCCTGGATCTTAGTGATAATTTCTTCTCCGGGAATCTGCCTTCGAGTCTGGGTAATCTGACAGAGGTTCTCTACATCAACGCCCGCCTCAACAATTTTACTGGGCTGCTGTTTCCCGAGATTGGGAACTGGAGGAAGCTTAGAAGTCTGTATCTTGCATGGAACATGCTGACTGGACCTCTTCCTGCAACAATTGGGAATCTGCAAAATCTTGAGACTATTGATCTGCAATACTGCAAGTTCACAGGAAAGCTCCCTGAAGAAATTTCCGGGCTAAGTAGCTTGATTGAACTGAACTTGGCACATAATGAGTTTGAAGGTGAACTCCCTTCAGGCATAGGCAGGCTAAGAAATCTTACTCAACTTATCGCGCCAAATTCTGGGCTGAGTGGAAGAATACCCTCCGAATTAGGGAACTGCACGAGGCTCGATACCATAAACCTGTCCTTTAACTCATTAGTTGGTCCATTGCCTATCACCCTTGCAGGGTTAGAGTCATTAGTTGCAGTGATTCTTGATGGGAATCAGATCTCAGGCCCCTTGCCTGTTTGGATTTCGAATTGGACTCATGTGGAATCAATAATGTTGTCAAACAATCTCCTAACTGGGACTTTTCCTCCTCTGAATCTGCCTTATCTATCCTTCCTTCATGTAACAGACAATTTGCTTTCTGGTGCCTTGCCTGCAGAAATTTGCAATGCCAAATCACTGAAGACCCTTTGGTTATCTGGCAACAATTTCTCAGGTACCATTGAGAATACTTTCAGAAACTGTTCAAGCCTCAGAGAGTTGAATTTGTACAAAAATCATCTCTCTGGTGAGATCCCTCCATATCTAGCCCAGCTTCAATTGCTCACCCTGGAACTCTCCAGAAACAAGTTCTCAGGAACCATTCCAGATCAACTATGGGAGTCAAGAACATTAGTGGAGATCTCTCTCAGCAACAACATGCTCGAAGGCCGGCTTTCAGACAAAATGGCTATGCTTCCATCACTGAAGAGGCTGCGCCTCGACGACAATCTTTTCGAAGGGAACATTCCGAGGAACATTGGGAATTTAAAGAATTTGACAAATCTTTCTTTACATGGAAACAAGTTGGCAGGGGAGATTCCCTTGGAGCTTTTTGAGTGCACAAAGCTGGTGTCTTTGGACCTGGGTGCAAACAGGTTTTCTGGTCAGATTCCCAGGTCTATATCTGAGTTGAAAGATATTGTCACATTGGTTCTCTCCAACAACCAATTCTCAGGCTCCATACCAGATGAACTCTGTGATGGATTCCAACACATGCCCTTACCCGACTCCGAATTCGTCCAGCACTATGGTAAACTTGACCTTTCCTACAATGAACTTGTTGGATCCATTCCTAGATGCATTCAGCAATGCACTGTTGTCAAAGAGCTACTGCTGCAAAGAAACAAGCTAACAGGCTCTATTCCAATCGAAATCTCGGGCCTGGGGTATCTAACAACCCTGGATTTGTCTTTCAATTTTTTAGCAGGTCCATTGATCCCTCAATTGTTCTTCATGAAGAATCTTCAAGGTCTGTTTCTTTCCCACAACACCATTTCTGGCTCGATTCCTGAGAATCTCAGATTGACAAAGACGAGCCTAGTCATGCTGGACATCTCAAATAACTGGTTGACAGGTCCCCTGCCATCTTCTATTTTTAGTATTGAAAGCTTAGCATGTCTGGATATCAGCTCAAACAATTTCTCAGGCAACCTCTCCATCAATACTGGACTCTCTAGCTCCTTGTTATCTCTGAATGCCAGCAACAACAACTTCTCCGGGCCTCTCGACCCCTCGATCTCCAATCTCACATCTCTTTCCCGGTTAGATCTACACAACAACAACATCACCAGCACTTTGCCCCTTTCCCTTCCTGCCCTTTCTGCATTGACATATCTCGACATTTCCAAGAATTATTTCCATGGCTATTTCCCTTGTGGTATCTGCAACATAAGAGGCCTTAATTTTACAAATTTCTCAGCCAACAAATTCACAGGTGAAGTGCCTCTAAACTGTACAGAATCTAGCCTGTATTGCTTATTACAAAGATTGCCTCCAGCTCTCCTACCTTGCAGCAGCTGTGCACCTGCATTTCCTTCAAACCATACATTTGTGGTGGGAATATCTCTTGCCACGCCTCTCTTTGTGTTCGCTGTGATAATCGGGATTCTTTCGTTCAAAATTTGGAAACAAAATGCTCTACTTATGGACAGAGGTACTGACAGTGCTAAGAAAACAGATAATCACCTTCAGACAAAGAAGACAAAGGAGCCTCTTAGCATAAACATTGCAGCATTTGAACACACTCTATTGAGGCTCAAGCACGCAGCTATCGTGTCCGCCACAGACAACTTTAGCAGGAGCTATATCGTTGGGAATGGCGGCTTTGGGACAGTGTACAAAGGAAAATTGCCCGGGGGCCGAGTTATCGCTGTCAAGAGGCTCTATGGAGGGCTGGAGATCCATGCAGACCGCGAATTCTTTGCAGAAATGGAAACTCTGGGAAAGGTAAAGCACCAAAATCTGGTGCAATTGGTTGGCTATTGCACGTTTGAAGATGAGAAGTTTTTGATTTATGAGTTCATGGAGAATGGCAGCCTGGAATCTTGGCTAAGGAACAAAACCGAACTTGCCACGGTTCGGCTCAGCTGGCCGACCCGGTTCATGATTTGTCTCGGGTCAGCCCGGGGACTGGCCTTTCTACACCATGGTATTATCCCGCACATAATCCATCGAGACATAAAATCCAGCAACATTCTACTCGACAACAAGTTCCAACCTCGGGTGTCAGATTTCGGACTGGCAAGAATCATCAGCGCTTGCGAGAGCCACGTCACCACCGTGCTGGCCGGCACCTTCGGGTATATACCGCCCGAATACGGGCATGTGATGGTGGCCACGACCAAGGGCGACGTGTACAGCTTCGGGGTGGTAATGCTGGAGCTGGTGACGGGGCGTGCCGCGACCGGGCAGGCCGACGGCGAGGGAGGCAACCTGGTTGGTTGGGTTCGTTGGATGGTGGCAAAAGGGAGGGAATGTGAGGTGTTGGACCCTTGCTTATCGGGCACATCAGCTTCTTATTCGTGCAAGGAACAAATGTTGCGCGTTCTTCGCATTGCGCGGTCGTGCACCCATGATGACCCCTGCAAACGACCTACCATGATTCATGTCGTGAAACTACTCAAGGAGGCCGCCATAAGCGTATAGTATTTCAGTTGCAAGGAACGCAGTTTAGTCTGATCTCCTGATTACATTCCTGTTTTAATTATGTATTTTTATTTTTTTTTTTCATGTTGGGACTATGTTGCAAACTCTGCTTTTTTCATCTATAATTAGAACTTATTAAGAACCATACTTCTATAAGAGTTTGTTTTTTTAAATGATTTTTTAGATGGCAAATTGGAAAGAGAGTCAGGAGATAAAAGAGAAAAATGAAAACAAAATTATAAATAAATAAATAAATTTACGCACTCAATGGGCACGTGCTAAGCACGATAGGTGCACCTAACGTGCACGTACTTGTAAAGTTTGTTTCCCTATTTAATGGTTTCACAAAAGTTTTATATTTGCCGAAAAAAAATTTGCTAAAAACTCCACCCTCATTAATTCAAAAACTTCCTCCCAATTTTTTCCTGTGAACAAACCCACAAAAATCCTTTTTAGAGATGCCCTAAGAATTTTAATCTTGATGGGTATATGGACATTTGTAGCGATACAGTTTTTGAAGTCTAACTCAATTGGGTTAGGCTCAACACTCCAGGTTCCAGCCTAGGTCTATAGTGAGACAAATGGCAAAATATGCACAACCAATTCCACCACAGTTAAATTTGATCAATAAAGAGTTTACATAAAATTAATGACGATCCACATAAGTCATACACTGGCCTTGCATGTCATATTTCTTCTTAGCTTTCCTTTTATATTTACTTTTATCATAACTACCACAAGTATACTATAATAATAAAATTTTTAATCTTGGGTAATATGGACACAAATGGCAAAACATGCAAATTACACCCAATATCTAACTTGCTGATGGATTTAATTACCCGGGGTATCCCGAATTAATAAACCCAATGAATTAAGAAAAGTATAAATCGATAATAGAATAAGCAAAGCTATAAGAAAAGTAGGTGAAGTAGGTCTCGGAGACCAAATGTTGTATTGATAATTCGTGTTAGGACGAATACAAGTGCTATTACAATAATTGTTTAGACAGGGTATGATGAACGTGTCTTGTAATGCTAAGACAATGGCCTTTTATACAAGGAAATCCCAACCAAATTGGGCTAAATTCGCGGAGGGCCACAAGACTAAGTCGAGGCCCACGTAGTGGGCCCGCGAGACTAAGTCAAGGCCCATCATTGTGGGCCTCGAGTTGTGCACTTTCGAACCCCGGGTCTCTATTATATTGGGCCATTTCTAATATATCCATCATCAGTCCCCCACTCTCTGAGCTGCGAGAAGTCGTCAGCGAAAGAGAGTAAGCGTCCGGCCCAATCGAAACCACTCGGGGCGCTATGCTTGGATGAATGCTTCCAACGAAAGTACTTTGTTTGCTTACAGACCCTTTAAGTCTACACCACCAGCCTTGCGATCTAAGTCCTCTCTGCCCGAGCAACGCGGGGTTGCTTAGATTTTTGCTCGCATAATGTTGTATATATATTTTTGTTTTTTTTTTGTTTTTTTTTGTTTTGTGTTTGTATTTTCTTTCTTTTGCTTTTTTCTTATTGTTTGCTTTTTCGCGTTGGCGTTAGACCAAGGTACCTCAACCCTCAGCCCTTAGCACACCCGTTCGATGGTAGGCGAGATTAATCCTCGGAGGTTAAATCCCGTACCCTCACTAGGGTGTAAGTCGTTCTAAGTCGAGACCATTTGGTCTTACGCCTAGAGACTCTTCCGTTCGGCGATAGCGAGGTCGGGCCCCGTATCGCCCCTAGGGTGTTTAGTCGTCCTAAGTCCATGCCATTTGGCCTTGCGTCTAGGGACTCTTCCGTTCGGCAATAGTCAAGGTCGGACCTTGTATCGCCCCTAGGGAGTTTAGTCATTTTAAGCCGAAACCTTTGGCTTATAGACTTAAAGACTTGCCCGTTCGGCGATAGGCGAGGTCGGACCTCGTATCGCCCTTAGGGAATTAGCCGCTTAAATGAGGTGGGCTAAGAATCGTGATCGCCGAGAGGTAGGTTGTTTGAGAGGTCGGCCAAGCCTGGCTTCTCTCCTCCCTCCTTCGAATAGTAGTAAAATAAGTATATAACGAAATTTTGCTACTTTATTTCAAGAAAAATAAAGTCAAAGGGGTTGGACCACCTTAAATGCAATAAGCCAATAATAGACTTTCTGTTAGGTAGTGAGCGGGGGCGGGCCCCATACCACCACTAGAGAATGCCAAGGTCAGGGCCGGCGCGCACGACCGTGACCATGGATTGCTTACTCCGCCTAGAGTTAGGTGAGGTCGGACCTCACAACCCCACGGGGGAAAATCAAAAATAATAATAATAATAATAATAATAATAATAATAATAATAATAATTACTATTATTATTATTATTAATTTAATGGGAAATAACAAATCAAGTTATTTTCATTTAGTGCGTAAGCAATACCTTTGAATTTTTACTTTGTGAATTCAAAAGAACTTTCAAGCTAGCTTGGCCCACATCATGTCGCCATGGCAGCAGAAATTCATGCCACCTAGCATAGATAATATTATATACGTATGCATATGGTGGAAGTGTATGTATGCTTTTTCCAAATTATGGCCATGCATGGTAAATCTCATATTTGCAGGGCTGAGTGGTAGGATCAAAATGCAACTCTTCAAGTCTATGCAAACTGCTCACACCATTGCAAAATTAATGTATAGTCTCTCTCAAGTTTCCGGCAAGGCATCATCTCGAGCAAGCAAACCGGAAAAATGTAACACCGATGAGGGATCAACCAAAATGGCCAACCAACCCGAAACCAGCAACTAAGGCACAATCACCCACCATAAAAGCCATAGCCAACAAAGTGTCGTGGATGAAATCTTCGGCCACCCTACTCAACACTGCCAAAGGGGGTAGCTAGATTGCTAACCATGGCCAACTCTGTCGAGATAAAAAGCTGTCTGCTCTGGCTCACTCGGGGAAGAATATATATCTCGTATGAATATCTTGAGGATGAGAGGTCTCTAATCTGCAAGACTACTCCCTCATTGACAAGCCTGATGAGGAGTCAATCCTGTTTGAGCAAATTTTAGAGGTTCCACGGGCATGGATTTTTTAGAGAAGAAACAAAGAGCATGAAGAGGATGATGCATGATCTCAAAGTGCTATTCCGCCCTAGAGGCTACGGCGCAGGCTGTGGAAGCGGAAAGCCTCCCTACCTAGGTGGTGCTGCCTGTTGTGGCGCCTGAGATGACACCAGTTCAGTCTTTCCCTCACGCCAGTGCCCATCGTTTCCAGTGGATCGGATAACGAGATGGCGGGCTCGCAGCCGCATAACGCGGGTCCCAACGGGGAGCAAATCCCGCACGGCAGAGCACGCAACCACCACGTAGATCACCTCAGACGCCGCGAACTTAGGCGTACGATGGTGCAGATGATCGGTCGCGAGGTTCGGAGGCCGCGGTGGCAAGCTGATGATGTACGGTTTATCTGGATTTGACTGCGTCTCGGGCGAAAAAGATTACCGGTTTTTTTGGGTAGTTAATGTAATCCCGGATAGACATCACCAGGTCCAAACTTCCCCGGGCTAACAGTGATCCTTCGCATAAAAACCTCCCAGCCAGATTAAACCAAAACTCTAAGAAACCGGCTGATCGCCGTTAGAGAAGACAGCGGCTTCTGCGGGAGCGAAACTGAATATGAAACCGAGCTGAACATGGGCCATGATATTCAGTAACTCTCCGACGCATTTCGTTAATCTGGCTCCGATGTACCATGCCCGGGTCCGAAATCTAAATGACGAAATGTATTGGAATTTCCGCGTGGCCGAAGAGCTTGGAAGAGGATACAATGAGAGATCGATGCCTCTAGCAGACGGAGCGGGCGACGCAGTGATCATAATGGCAATAGGACGACCGGAAGATGCTGGCGGCGGAGTTTCTGTCACTATGGTCCTCTAGCGCCTTCGCGGCTTTCTTGAGTGCGTCGATCGCACTAGGGGTTCTTTCCAAACTCACTATAGTGTCAACTATCTGACGTGCGGATCCTCTGTCGGTAGTCGTCACCCTTCCCAACAGCAACAATCTCTCTGATGTTGCGGAGATCGCCACTATAGAGAGTGATTGGAGAGTTGAAAACGAATGGAATCACCGTAGTCTGAACACTTTGTAACTTCGACGCAGCTTTTACTCTGCGTTTACCAGTGAATTGGGCTTGCCTCGAGCAAATTGCCGTGGATGGCTTGCCTCGAGCAAATTTTATATTCGAAGAGAATTTGAATCTGCCAAAGAGAACCTCAATATCGGCATCCATGGAGGTGATAGATTGATTTTGTTGGAGATGTACTACCCATGGAACCTGTCGATTATCATGGAAAACGCCCACGGGACAAGCATATCAGGGACCATCTACGGCCAGCGACCTTTCGCTTCCTCCCAACTGGACGAGGAGGCGCTAGGTTCATGAACCTTCTGCAATTGTCTGAGCGTCTGCAAATGATTTGGTTCCCAAGCATATCACAATTCACAAGGCAGTACTGCAATGAGAAAATTGTTGGGTCCATAGAAAATTTTGTCTCTTGTGCACTATAGTCTAATCTTCTTTATCATTCTTGTGGACAGTACTGAAACCCATGGAGATTGATGGAAATGGCAAGCAGAATTGAGAAACAGGTCGTGCTTCAATTTCATGAATCCGTAGCGTGAAATTGTGATGTGACAAGACTGGTTCGATACCATGGTGGTCGCCGCGATGGTGGAGGCCGAGGCCGATACAAACTCCGGGAAGGTGGTTGCAGTGGCAATTACTTGAGGGTGACGAACGAGGTAATACGTGGGTTGCAGGAATTGCGAGGGTTGAACCTCACTATTAAAATAGGGAGCACGCTCGAGCTTGTATGTCGAGCTCTCAATGAAAGCACCAATGATAGATTTAATTACTCGGGGTATCCCGAATTAATAAACCCAATGAATTAAGAAAAGTATAAATCGATAATAGAATAAGCAAAGCTATAAGAAAAGTAGGTGAAGTAGGTCTCGGAGACCAAATGTTGTATTGATAATTCGTGTTAGGACGAATACAAGTGCTATTACAATAATTGTTTAGACATGGTATGATGAACGTGTCTTGTAATGCTAAGATAATGGCCTTTTATACAAGGAAATCCCAACCAAATTGGGCTAAATTCGCGGAGGGCCACAAGACTAAGTCGAGGCCCACGTAGTGGGCCCGCGAGACTAAGTCAAGGCCCATCATTGTGGGCCTCGAGTTGTGCACTTTCGAACCCCGGGTCTCTATTATATTGGGCCATTTCTAATATATCCATCACTTGCCTTTAAAATTAGCCAATAGGGAGGTTAGGTTGAGTTGAAAGAGATGAAGACAAGAGTTGAGTGAAGGAGATGGTGCAATCCACGAATGAAGAGATGAAAATCGGAAAAGAAAAACCCCAACATAAAAAACAAAAAAGAAAACAATTTTTAAAAAAAAATTAAAAAGACGAAAATGCCAGTCTAAAATAGGGTTTCACAGGAAAAAGTCACCGGAATGACCAAACGTGTCCAAATATAATAGTATGAGTTGTTAAATGTCAAAAACAATTGTCTGAGACTAAATTTGAAAATTCCATTAAAGACAAAGGACCTCTGTTGAAATTAACTCATTGAGAAAAAATTGAAGAGACAAAAATATCCTTGCTTAAAATAGAGTTTCACTAACAAAGTCATCAGAAAGACCAAAAGTGTCTAAAATATTATAGTCTATAGTGTTAAATAGCAAAATCGATAGTCTTAAATTGCCACAAAAAAAATAAAATAATAGACCTTCGGTAGAATTAACTCGTCATATTTCCTCTTTTCCTTTAACGTATACTTCTATCATAACTACCATTATTGTAATAATACAATTTTTAATCTTGAAAGGTATATGAACATTTGATATGACCCAACTTAGAAGTCTAAGTAAATTGGGTTAGCCTCAACGCACCAACCTTGATCTATAGAAGTAAACGATAGAACATATAAATTACACTTGACAACCAATTCTACTACCATTATATTAATACTGAGTAATAAAAAATACATATATATTAAGATGGATAACGATTAGAAAAAAAGACCAATGATCAAGTCTCACCAGTCTTATTTTTTGGAACAGAAAGACCATGGATTCATCTTATTTAATTTTTTTATTTACCATTTACATTTACTTCCCTCATAACTACCCGAGGTGTAATAATGCTAGCTCCATGGTATTGCAGACACTTCTAGTTCTAATGTATTTATATCCACTTACTAGCTTTGGAAGTTTTCACCTAGCCAGGCAGCCAGCTAGGTGAGCACATTTTGCTCCATTTTATCTTTTATTTGAATTTAAAGACTTTAAAAAATATATATTTTACTCCACTTATAACTTTCAATAAATGCAACTCAAAACAAATACTATATTTACTAGATATTGTCATGATCAACCTTCATTAATTACTAAACTTGATCAATTCATATACATATAGTTTGGCATTTAATTTATTCCAACATTATAATTATGAATATTATTTTTAAGAAAAATGATCCAGACAAAGTAATATTTTCTTTAATTTGAAATTCATGCATGGAGTATAGTGTTCGAATTGATTATATCATGCATCAGGGTCCACTATAAGCATTATATTGTGGATCATGGACCAAATTATGTACTTATAGTTAAGCTGAAGGTACATAATAACCGCAAATACCTAATCTAAACCAAATCTACAAATGCGCATGGTGGACCGTGATCTATGATATAAGGATTGAGCCGAGGAGAATTCGAAAAATTAATTATGAAAACCTAGAAATTAAAATAATTAATTAATTAATGAAAAACAACATTGTAGCAGTAAGGTGATAAAATGGAACAGCATCTACATTAACATTACCTAGCTACCTAGCTAACACTATTAAAATGAAAATACGTACAACACGTGTATGTATATATATAGAACTAACGTTACGTTACTCCCGTCGTCCGTACCGTACCGATCGCCGTGCGCGCGCGCGCGCTCAGTTGAAGAGGCTGAGGCCGCCGGAGTGGAACGTCTTAGCCGGCGAGCGGTTGCCGGCGGCGGCGGAGGAGTACTGGACGAACTTGCAGTTAGGGCAAGAGGGGGAGGTCTGAGAAACTATGACGAGGAGATGGCAATTGGAGCACGGCAACGCTATCATGTTTTCTCCTCCTCCGGCGGCGCCGTTGGACGGCGGCGGCGATGATGGATGGTGGTGTTTCTTGTGGTGGCGATGATCTTCGTAGGAATGGGCGGCGCCGCTGGTTGAGATGTTGAGTTCGAGGTTGAGCTGATGATGAGCTTGCTTCTGCTCCTTTGGCCACTCCCATGTCTTCTTCATTGTTTTCCTGTTCACGTAGTACATTCTCCCCGACTGAAAACAATTTAATTTATTTATTACACCACCATAAATCATTAAATTCAAATACAAACCCAAAAAAATATAATATATAAAATTCTTAGGGGGCTAGACTAGATTAATGGTCGTGCCTAACACACATTTCTTTCTCTCAAAAAGTTGAATCTTCAACTACATGTCCCATACCCTGACTCCACAAGACATATGGTAACTTAATGATTCAGCAGATCAGGCCAAATATTGGTGAACATAATGAATCTGTCCACTTTGAACATAATCCCTATACGGTTACTGTCGAGTTTTAAACGTTAGTCTCCTCCCTCAAATATTGTATACTGCATGCACCAGTGAGGTAAGCGTGCAGGAAACAATCCTATTTGAATAGTCAATTATAAGTTGGTCCCAATTATAAGTAAATTTGTAGTTATTAGATCAACTAACTAATTTGGTTGAAATTGTCATGCACAACCAAAACTTGGCTAATTAATGTTGCCCTACACAATAGAATCTTAATTTCAAAACTTACTATATGTATGAAATTTTCTTATACTTTGTACTACTTAATTTTGTTAATAACTTTATAATTTAAAAAGGGTAAAAAAAAAAAAGAAGAAGAAAAGGAGTTAAATTACTTGAAGATCAAGGCATTGTTCCCAATCTACTGGGAGGGGTTCCATCCAAGGCTGGTGGAGGTCAACACTGCCACTGGCGCCGCCGCTTTGAACCTTTCTCTTCATCGGAAGTCTGATATCATGGTCGGAATCTGCAGCATTGTCACCGGCGCCGCCGTTGAAGTTGCTACTGGCGGCCAGGCTCAAAGAGAGTTCTGGGAATTCCATTATGGATATGCTATATGATATATATGATGAAAACTAATTAAGAAAGCTAAGGAAGAGAGGAGAATAAGAGTGTGTATATATAGTAGTAGATGGGAGCAGTACAGTTAGAATTGAAATGAATTGGCGGAATGGAATGGAATTATAATAATTAATAAATTGAAGCTAATAATAAGGCCGGGGATAGCAGGTGGGTAGTGACAGTGGTAGTAGTGAAAATATTGCAGGTGGTCATGCAATATGGTGTGTCTACTTAAATTGGGCTTCATCAACTTAACGCACATTAAAAGCTGGACAGCCCTAGCATTTAAAGCTCTCTTTAATGCCCCAAATCCTACTCTCCTATTTTGCATTAACTATCAACATTTTTTCTTTTCTTTTCATTTTCACAATTTCATTTCTATCTAAATGTCCCATATTTAATTTGCTCATCAATTCAAATAATTAATTGTATCATATAATTATATTATTTGAAATAAAATACAAAACTAGATTAGGGCGTGGCACCTCAGGTTGATTATTCCCATGGACTGTTAGTCTGTTACTACTTATAGACGGATTGCGTGCAAAACTAGATTATTGTGATGTCCATGGATCAAACCAATTCAAGCAGCTATACTAAACCGTACGTGATTATCATTATACAGGAGGGATAAACTACGTACACTATAAAAATCATTTGCAACAGGCTCAACTAGGAGTGTAAACGAGTAGAGCCGAACTCGAGAACTGATGCTCGAGCTTAAGCTCGACAATTTTTAAGATGTTCGAGTTTGAGCTCGAATTTAACCTATTTGATTTTAAATTCATGTTTCAATTAAAAATAAACTATATACGTGTGTGTGTGGGGGGGGGGGGGGGGGGGCTCGACGAGCCACGAGCCTAAGACATTAGAGCTCAAACTTGGCTCAATTATTAAACGAGCCGCTTGAGCTTGGTTCGAGCTCGAATTTGACCGAGCTCGAGCCAATCTTTGACCGAGCGACTCGCGAGCAGCTCGTGAGCCGCTCGACTCATTTACATCCTTAGGCTCAGCTAAGATGGTACGTGTTGATAAGTTAAATATGTGAATAATGATACACTTACTTAACTAACTTAGCTTTTGCTATTACTATATTACTAGTAGCATTTTTTTTTTCCGTCTCTAAATTTTTTGCTATGAGATAAAAACGAAAAATTTAATGCTAAATTAAATTATTATCAACTTTAAAACATTCAACCATAATTATTATGATATGTAAAAGTTTAATTAAATATTGTACATGTACGTTCACTACTTCAATTCCCCTTGGATATACTAAACACACACATATATATAATCTCATGTCATGTGTGCATATATAAGCACTGCACCCTGGAGTAAGGGGCAACAGACCGTGCCTTCCTCCTTACTCTTTGCCCTACTTAGCGTTAGTACTTGCCTACTTAATTGGTGCCTCATTATTACATCCATCAGACGTACATAAATAGCATATCTACTCTCATCTCATTTAAGTATTTAACTAATACACATATACCAATCTGGTTACTAGTTAGTACCATATCTATCTAGCTTAGAGTAGTATATATATTGTTTTATGCTTTTGTTTTAGTATCATCTTTAATAACCTTTTTTTTTTTTTTTTTGAAAACACTTTAATAACCTTTTTAATCATTATTATTAGGAAAAATAATAATTTTTGTTCCTAAATTATAGAGAAATACGGAGTAACACTTTTCACCCTTCACATACTCTTTTAGGTCGTACATAAAAATTTGAGAATAAAAATATGGTTGCTACATATACAGATTCAGTCGCATGTTAAGGATATGAATATATGATGTTGAACACTAAGACTCACTCAAAGGTTATTATTGCAACAATGTGTGTAATATGGGTAATAATCTATATAATCAACACTAGACCGACCAATAATTAAATTCAGCATCATCTATAACTTGATTTGACCTTCATAAATTCTTTAAAGAAAATACTTTAATTATTACACCCCAACAATGGTTATCCCCAAATTTAAAAAAGAAAAATTATTTATTTTTATAAATTATTTGTGAATTAGTTGACCCCATCTTGAATTAATAAAAGATATAAATATGTATCTAATAAAAATATGACATGTCAAAAAGTGACTAATAAGAAATGATAATTGTAAGGATCTCTAATATGGTATTTTTTTTTAATGGTGTTTTACCCAACTTATTAACTCGCATAGGCTTGGGCTTTTGCCTGTCTTGATTGAACATGAAATTAAACCAATCAATTTGTTATAGACCATATGTATAAGAGAATTGTATGATGCATGCCTTCAATACATGGTGTAGCTAATTAATGCTAATTAAAGTGGAGATATGTTCTTCTCTTGTACGTACTTCAGCAGGCCAGGTAAGGTAAAGTAAGAAATTCAATTCCACCAAACATAACGTATGACGTCGTATAACACAGTGAAAATTATAAATAAGTAAAGGCATTATGAAAAATAACTCAAAGTAAGTTCAGATGGTCTTTGTTTTTAGGTGTATATTTTTCTTTCTTCGAGTGCATATTTTTACTTCTATGAGTGCATATGTTTTGCTTAGTACATAAACCTTTGAGTGTACAAATTTTGCCTTCGAGTACACATTTTTGTGCCTTCAAGTGCATAGTTTTGTGTTCTCAAGTGCATAATTATGGACCAACATTTGTTATATCTTTTGCCTTCTTTTCAATAATATATAATTAAATTTCTAATGAAATTTGTGAGATTTACAAACGGTTTGTAAAAGTAATTGCTTCACTAACACTTAAGTTGAATAACTCCCATTTTTGGTACCATAAATTGCATCGATTGCACATCTTTGTGCATTTGAGTGCATAATTTTGGCATTCAAATGCACTTTTTTTTTTTTTTTTTTTTTGCTTTGAAGTGCACATTTTTGTTCTTTCAATAACACAATTATGGGTCAGTTTTCTTATATCTTTTACTCTTTTTTTTTTCAACAACATATAATTAAATTTCTAATAATGAAATTAGTGAGATTTACAAACGATTTGTAAGGGTAATTGCTTCAATAATACTTAATTAAGTTGAATAACTTCCCTTTTTTGATACCAGACCATACACTTTGATTTCACACATTTGTGCCTTCAAATGCAGAATTTTGACCTTCAAGTACACATTTTGTATTGAATTAATTTTTTTTAAAAGAGCCATTGGTCATACTTATCCGCAATTTCGCATTAGAGATGCTCTTTGCACCTGATCCTAATCATATATATATATATGCATGGAAGGGTTTAGGTGCGAGGAAGGGTTCCCATGCGATTGTGCGGTTACACACCTTAAGCATTACAATGGTGTACCTTTAAGTACACAAATCACGCACCTTAAGCACACAAGCAAAACACCTTAAAAACACAAACCATGCGTACCTAAAGCTTTATGCCGACGAAGCACCTTAAGTACACAAGTCACGCACCTAAGGTTTTAAAATGAGGCACCTTAAGTTTCGACAGCTCCAAACCTTAAGCATACGTATCACATACCTTAAGAAAGAAAACAACGCACCCCATGCACCAAGCTTTAGGTTCACTCACTTCAACACTCACGCACCTAATGAAGAAAATTGTGCACCTAAATCGCACAGGAGACACCACACCGCACATATATGGAGTACATAATAAGTATATATGGTACGTACATAGTTATATGAGTTAAGGTGGCGATCTGAGTAGTAGCTAGTGGTAATGATGGTGGTAGACGGCGACGACATTGGTAATAGCAGTCGTATTGATGGTGCAATTCATGCATTTCCATTATATTGGCAAGCTAGCTCAAGTAATAAGTAACATTAACTACCTCTGCTATAAATAAATTGATCGAATTGAATTGAATTGAATTGAATTGAATTGAATTGAAGATGCATGGAGTACAGTACATAGGATGGTATTATATCCACAACATCATTTATTATTCTTGTTGTGATGACGACGTACATGTTACAGCGATCGACCTGCATCTATCCGTTCATCCACTTATTACTTGTTATATGTGGTAGTAGTAATTTTACTCGGACCATCTCGCCCGCCTTCACTTGGAGTATATCACCCTACTTTCGGACATGGATATTGGGGTTGGTTCCTATAAGAACTAGTAAGTTCGTGATAACCTGAGGAATAAACTCATCCATTTATCTAGGATAATCGAGGGTGAGAAATTAAAATAGAAGTGGAAAAAAAAATCAGGACATTTTCGTATATATTTGGAAATGCTTGATGGTGCATTTACGGATAACTAATAATGCATACACGTTAGTATACTATTTATATCTTGAGTGCATTGTCAATTACCTGTGAATGCACTATTGGGTCTAGGGAATAATCGGGGCTCATGAGCAAGGATCTCGGGGTCTAAATTAGACTAAGAAATAGAGTTAGGGGAATCATGAGGTGTAAATATTGGAGGGATGAAGTCTAGGGTGCACCAAACAGGTAAGCTGTTTTTTGGCCGATGGGTGGTGTCATTTGGTCAATTGGTTGGTGAGAAATTGAGGTTGTCGTCTTCCAATTTCTTTGTGAGATATGGTAGACTAGTGGGAAATGTGACGGTTGATAGGGTGTATGTGTGTAATTATGGTTTGTTGGGTATCTTAGCCCATTGGTCCCCCTATGGTTTTTGCTCCCCAAAATAGTATAAAAGGGAAGGCGGTGGGGGTGGGGGGTGGGGTGTAGTTCCACTCCCAAAGGTTTGTTTCCTAACCAAGAGAAACGAGTGGTTCGATCGGCACACAAGCCGTAGAGAAGATGCTCCCACAATTAGGGTTAACTTGAGCCCTTTAAGGTGGGGTCTAGTCCAAACGTTGACAAGGAGTTGACCAACATAATCAACGTATTTGTGGCTCAATAGCAGTGGTAGCCTGGTAGGTGCAACTCGGCCAGATGTAGCAATTAACTATTGACTAGAATTCCCAAGCGAACCCATGCACCTCCAACGAAACTAAGCACGCCCTACTAGCTCCAAGGCCATCGAGGGAAAGATTAAAGCCCTGGGGCAAGGGACCCCAATTAAGTTAAAAGCGAGGCCAAGAAAAAAGAGTCCACTAAGGATGAGCCAAATGCCGTCCCTGCTGAGACAATTGGTAAAAACACTATCGAGCCCCGACCAAAGGCCCCTAAATAGCTAACCCACGAGGAGAAGCCCAAGAGACTATCATGGAAGAAATGGCTGATAGGGTAAATAGGAGGATAAAAGAGTTAGTACGGTGGAAGGAGAAGGGTACGTGATCTATCGATGATCTTGAATATCACAATCACACCACTTTTCATGGTGATAATCATGTACTAACTCGTTCCCACAGACTTCAAGTATTTAACATTAAGATGCTTGACGGGCTAGGGACCTACAAGAACATGTCTTGATCGACTTATTACCAGACCACGTGCAAGACCTTCTTTTATGCGAGGGAGAAAAGCTAGGTTCCCTTGACTCCGTTTTTTATTATTATTTTTTATTTGATTTTTCATCAGCATACCATTGAGCTTTAGCCATTATGTAGGGAAGATCGTTCAATGGAAAAATAGTCAATTCTAGGAATGATCTCCTATTGATATTTACGAATTTTTATTCCCGACTTTCAATTGAATAAATAGTCCCTTGATTATTAACCTTTACCAATTTGTATCATCGACTTTCAATTTGACTATATATAAATGGTCTATTGACTATTGATTTTGTTCCAAATTTGATCCTTCAATTAAAATATCGATTTAATAAACATTAAATTTAAGGGTAATAATGTAAAATTTTAATTTTTCACATTCCCACAATCCCACTAATGATAATAACTTCGATATATTAAATTTACAAATCCAATTTGTCAATCTCAACAATATGTATAATTAATTACTCGTCAAGCAATATGAGGATATATGATGGCCTACTACTGCACCAAGCATTAATTTTATTTGCATAAATCAACTCTTTTTTTTTTTTTTTTTTTTTTTTTTTTTTGAAAAGACAGTACTCCATCTACTCCACATGTAATACACTCATAGCGGGCATGACCGTATGAGGCATAATGCTAGCTGATAATTTGTATGTTGCCAATTAACAATGATACATTTTGTATCAGCTATAACTACTCATAGTATATGTTTAATTATATTATATTGCACTAAGTAATATTGTTAAGATAAACATTTTACAATATTCAATACAATTAAATATCATATATAATTGTTCAGGTTCGAACTCCAGTAGAAACATTGACTCTTTGTGCTTTAGTTGATTATATATATATATATATATATATATATATATATATGAACCGATACTACATTATAAAAGAGTCAGTAATACTTAAAAAAACATATGTAATTGTATTTAGTACAAATTGGCACATTAAAATTTTTTAATATATATAATTTATGGTGTCTTTTATAATTGTGCATTTGTATGTGTCCCCTTCCAAAAATTTAATGAAAAGGGTGAGGATATTAGGTCACATCCATTAGATTTAATTTTATTAATTTGCTCCCAAACTTCACTCGGAGAGGTAAACTAGACTAGTTTGTTCATAGTTGACCATTTCAAACCAAGAATGTCAATATATATGCAGCTTTCATGAGAAGTCAAACTTGAAACATAACCTTGTGGTTGTGGTTACCATCTTTATATAGCACTAGTTGATTGGTGAACAAATTCTAATTTTAGTAATCGATTATTGTAACATTGTCACATTTTATTCTACAACTTTAATTTTGTCACATTACATCATTTTTGCCACAATTAGCCCTCCATTCAAATTTCATTCTATCATCCAACGGTTTAATAAAGAGAGTGAACATATAATTTCCCATTTAATTAAAAGAGTTTAAGAGAGGGAGAGAAATTATATGTTGAGTAAGCAGTTTGAATGATTAAATTAGATGTGAATTGAAATTTGCTCGTGATTTGCTCTTCTTTGTATTTGATTTCTGAGCAAATTACTTAAAAAAAAAAAAACTTATGGTGAGTTTGATTAATTTATTAGTAAATGAATATATATAATTTGATACACATTAGGAAAATAAACATTATAAGAAAAATTTTAAAAAATGAAAAAAAATACTGTAATAGTTTTCATGGAAAAAGGAAGTGAAAAAGACGTGAATTGACAAAAATGCCCCTTTGTTTCCTATTTTGGCAAGACAACACAAGCCTTGGACAAAATAAAGAGAAAAAAGAGAAATTGACGAGACATATACCAACTCAAAAAATATAATTATGCTTGGTATGAATGTGCATCTCATTTTGTCAACAATAAATGAAAATAAAGAGACCTACCAACTCAAAATATAAAATGTTTCTCTTTTTAGGGTACGTAATTGTATCATATTTAAAAGAGGACATATTTATGATAATATTTAATTGTAACCACTAGTCGAAAAGAAAGAAATAAAACAAAGAAAAGTAGAAAAATGGTAGGAGAATTCTTTTTTAAAGTGTCCAATAATAAACTTTTTGTTTGGATTGTTGCAATAACTCTTAGATGCAATAATTTTTTGACAAATTTAAATACGATGATATAATAAACATATTTATTTCATTTTTTAAAAAACATGAATATATATATATATATATATATATATATATATATATATATATATATATATAAAATTCAAAAACTCTCAATTTATATGTGTATATATTGAGGCATGAAACCATTTAATACGATTTTTAAATGTATTGCTACTTTTTACTGACACCTCCGATTTTGGAATAGATGAGACAAATCGATGACTAATGCATTCATATGTCCCTCCCTCCCTCACTTCTTTCTTTCTTCTTATTCTTCTTCTTCTTGGATTTTGGGTTTTGGGTTTTGGGTTTATGTAATAGGAGTATTTTATTCGGGGAATTGATTATTTTTGTCTCTAATTTATATGGGAATGACACTTCTCTTCTCTCAATTACACTATGATTACTATCACTACTTTTCATATTAAAATTACTTTTCATATTAAAATTGCTTGCAAAGTAGTTATTTTGGTCATTCAATTCGATCATTGTCTACAAATTAGCTTCTTTTAATCCCTCAGATGTTGTGAAGTACAACTTTTTTTTTTTTCATCCATGATATTTGTTCGAGTTGTGTTAAAAACACTTTGTAGACAATTGAGTGACGAAAAAAATCACTTTGCAAATAATGAGAAATGATGAAAGTATAATTGAGGTACAAAAAATATTGTTCTCTATAATTTGTAAAAGAAAATGTCATTTTCCGTATTATGCTATTTAGAAATTTGTGTTATGGCAACTTGGAAGGTTTTAGGTTGTTTGTGATTTTTTTTTTTTTGAGTCATGTGAATATTGATCGAAATGAAGCTTCAAAACAAACACAAGCAATTTTTTTTTAAAGAGTATAAAAGTTAGAATGATCACCAACTGGTGACTACTTTGACGCTACTAGTATGTGCATGAAAGGCACACATCAATTAGACATATAAAAAATATTACACACGCCCACTAGACACTACCCCTTCATATTAGATCGAGGCGGTACCAAAAATTCGCGTAAGGTCAAAGAAAAATTATATTACCATCCCTAATAACTAATAAGTGATTTAAAATATAATCGCTCATGATTCTTTAATATAGATAAAATCTTAACTATCTTGCTTTTTAATTTAAAAAATTTCAAACTAACCTGCCTCACTAGTTATCCCTCACTATTGTAAAAGTATCTTCTATGTTTAGTGTGTGTATATATATATATATATATATATATATATATATATATATATATATATATATATATATATATTACATATTTGTGTATTGAATGCACATTATTTAATAATATACAAAATAATGTACATTCAATACTCAATTAATATACTTTACATACATAAATAGTGTACTTTTAGTATATTAAAATGTACTTTTAATTTGTGGTCCACACAACGATCATGGTCTATAGAAAAATGATTGACTTGATCATGTCATGGACCGATCATTGTTGATGCCCCTAGTTTCTATTTTAATGTATTATATTTCAATGAATAAGCTAAGCTTTTTATATTTTGGTATTCATACATTAGCATATATAGTACGTAGTTGCTTGAACTTATGTATTCCGTAATAGATTATCTGAACATATTTGTAAACATATGTCAAGATTGTCATTCCACTATGAAGAATGAGAATTGCTTGGAATGTATATGGTTAATCAATATATGGTTGTAATAAAATTATGGTGAAAATTACGGAAGAAATGATCCATAATAATAATTGAATATGTACCAAATTTATATTGGTCAGGACTAACCGTTATAACGTCTATGACACACACCGTGAGTCGGAACCTAAAATAAAAATATATATAAAAAAAGAAAAGAGAAGAAAAAATCAATGTCCCAAGAATTCCTGCGTGCAAAGTGCGTTGTCTTGTTCTTCCTTTTCACCCGCGCTCTCTCTTCTTTGAAGTATTACGCCATTTTTGCTTCCCTGATGTCTTCGTCTCTTGCCGCCTTCTCTCTCAGATCTGATATGGGGGGGAGACCGTCCAGAAAAACTCCATCGGGTTTGATTACGCAATCAACCAGAATCAGTTATATATTTTTCTCTTCTTCTACAATTTTCATTTCATTTCATTTTATGTTATGCTATTTCATTTCATGTCCCTTTTTTCGTTGATTTTCACATTTTGTAGCTATTATCCATTTGTAGGTAATAGATTCAGCTCCATATTTGTAGAATTATATATATATGGTGCTTCGTCCTCAGTATGTTTGATTCCATTTGGAATGCTAACTATGAATGTGGATTAACATTGTTCAATGCCGCTAAGTTTTTTGTTTTTTCTTTTCAATTTTTTCTTAGGTTGCAAATTGCAATGGCTAAATTCTTTAGCTTCTATTCTTTCAAATAATGATGATGACCAACAACATGCAAATTTATCTTCAGTTTAATAAGAGATGAGTAAACATTTGCTGAAAATTCAAAATTAGGATTTCAAATTAATGATTTGCATTGTTTAATGTGGCAGCAGAACAATGCCAATTACTGTAATTGGTATATATATTTTTCCCTGGATCCAATGAGGTCTTTGAAACTTTTGGGGATGATCAGGTGTTTTGGTTGGTGTAATGGTGCTGAAGGACAATTATAATAGGAGGAATATACTTATAATGTTTCAACAATTTGAAAATGACAAGTGTTTGGAACTGAACTTGTCTTTTTACTATTGCTACTCTTCTTTGTGTATCATGGATCTCTCTCTCACTTATATCCGCTTGCTCTTATTTGTTTCACCAACAATACTACTATATCCTGGCAAGTTGAAAGTTATATATGATTTTCTTTCTTGTTTTAGTAGTACATTATTCAAGTGGGGCTTCTCTGGAGAGTACTTGACCAACTAATCAGAAGTCAAAATGAAAAAGGCCTTTGATCAAACTGTCCGGGACTTGTAAGTTTGATTCCTTACTGATATGATCTATGTTGGAGTAGGTAGCGAAAAATAAAGTTCCACAATGATGCAATTCTTTTTAATATGTACACAATTTTTATTCCCCGTCTTCTTAAAATTTGTCCATTAACATGGAAAGAAAGGAAATGCTTTCAAGGGCAATAGTCTGCAGTGCATAGATAAAAATAAAGCTAGTTGACAAGGTTGTGTGTGCATGTGTAAAAATGGTCCACATAAATGCAATAGAAAAATTCATGCTCTTTATAATTTCATTTCATATCTGGCTTCTTGGAATTCTTGTGAGAATGGAATATGGCTTGCCAGGGAAAAAAAAACAAACAAATAAAAAAATGAAATTTAGTTCTTCATTAAATGTTGGCTTTCATTTCATTGTTGATCGGCTCTGATACCATGTTTTAAACTAGGGTCAGGGTCACTCAAGCTATAATGCACATGGGTCAAACCACACTAAAAGATTGAATCCAACCAATTAGCTAGTCTAACCCATGGCCTTATAAACCCATATATTCTCTCTTATTTTATCAATGTGGAATCTTCACACTTAACAGTTGAGAGAGCTTAATAGATCATATTCTGTGGTTCTTCTGCAGTAAGCGGGGGGTTAACAAGAAAGTTCTTAAAGTCCCTTCAATTGAACAGAAGGTAAGTCTTGTATCTACTTATGTTATAATATCTTGTATTATTAGTTTTGTTTCATCTGTCAGATATTTACCTTGTGTGCATGTGGCTTTATATTAGGGAAATAACTTGGGTTTATACTTTTGTCAACTATTACTTCCTCATTATTAATTTACCTTTCGGGAAAAAGAAAAGAAATTTGGGAACCATTGTGTTCTGTTTATGTTTATATAAAACATTCTAGTGATGGTTAATTATGGAAAAATGTTGCAAGCACTAACCCTTGACTTAGTTACACACTTATATGCAAGAGTAAGTGACTTCCTGATGTAGAGTAGGTGAAAGTGTTATATAGACTTGGTTTGCTTTTCTTTTACAGGAATTCAAGCTTGTGAGTTTTTTTTTTTATTAAATTTGGTGGAGTTATTTATTACTTGGACATAAGGGGTTGACATTTCTAGCAAAACCATTTAAAACTCATGTCTGAGAATGGTATCAATAATAGAAATTAGCGAAATACATTAGTGAAACTATACTCGTTTCTTTTTAAATTTATATTAATTTCCTTTATGTTGTATATAAAATTCTGCTTTGCTATGAGAGTGGTTAGGACTTTTATTTGATAATTCAGCAGAAGAATAGCATTGATTTTTTTTTTTCCAGGTTTTAAATTTCTTTTCCATGATATGTGGCTGGTAGAATTAAAGTTCGTTGTATTTGATAACATGATACCCTGTGGCTGTTTGGTTCTATGATAAACAGGTGCTTGATGCCACTAGCAATGAACCCTGGGGTCCACATGGATCTCTCCTTGCTCATATTGCACAGGCTACAAGAAACCCGTATGTCACAATTTCATCTTTCTGAATTCTTTCTCCCTTTTAAACTTTTTTTTGGGGTAGCGGTGGGGGGCTTGTTCCATTTAAGATGGTGACCTACTGTCAATTTTTCACAGCAATGAATATCAAATAATTATGGCTGTACTTTGGAAGAGGGTCAATGACACTGGGAAGAATTGGCGGCATGTTTACAAGGTTGGCTTAATAAGCATTTTATTCTTCTCTTGAAAATTTTGGTTTTCTTAGCCCATTATATATGTAAATCTACATTTGAGTAATTCAATCTCTGGATTGATACATGTGTTTGTGTTTTAAACCCCAGCAATACAAGTATGGTGCAAGGTTAATATTTCATTTACTTTTCAGGCCTTAACTGTTTTGGAATACTTGGTGGTCCATGGATCAGAACGCATCATAGATGAAATCAGGGAACATGCATATCAGATAAATGTAAGCTTCTTTGCCATTTATGGTGTAAGTTGGACAAAGATGCATTGCTAGTTTTTGGAATGGTTTGGATGACTTAGGGTTTCATATTTTCCCTGCTTGTCACAGACGCTGTCCGATTTTCAATATGTTGATTCCAGTGGCAGAGATCAGGGAAGCAATGTTAGAAAGAAATCTCAGTGTCTTGTAGTTTTAGTAAATGACAAGGAAAGAATACAAGAAGTTCGTCAAAAGGCATCTACAAATAGAGACAAGTATGCTCCATTGCGGTTGTTTATACACACGCACCCCGCACCCCCCCCCCCCCCTTATATTTGGATGAATAGGATATGATATTACACTGACTTAAATCTTTAAAATTTTCAGATTTTAAGATATCAGCATTCATTTCAAAGTCACTAATTAATAAAAGAGAATCAATCCAAATATCAAATCTTTTGGGGATGAATTGTTAAAATTAAACACCTGGACTATTAGCCATTTCAAGTAAGCTGAATCACAGTGAAACTTTATTTTCAGTACTGAAGCATATAATGGGGTTTTAATTCAGAAAATTGGACTGAATCATTCATGCATTAAAGTACTGGACTAAGAGTCTCATACAATACCTTCTAGTGAAATATGCAATTTTTCTTGGTTCCTTTATCTTAACTTTAAACTAATCTTCTTTACTGGATTGTAATTTCTTATAGATACCGCAGCATGTCAATGGGTAGTATGTATCATCATGGTTCATATTCAAGCACAGGAGTATACGGTGACAGATATGATGAAGATCGTTACAGTGGCCGTTATGTAAGCAGAGATGATAATAGAAATGGTTATGGGAGAGAAAGAGAACGGAGCTATAGAGATGAGGACAGATATGGCAGGTATGGGGACTCGTATGGACGCAATTCGGATCACTATGATAGAGAATATGATTATGGATACAGGGATAGTGATTATCGTGGAACTGGAACAAGTCGAAGCATTGATGAATATAATTATGGTTCAAGAAGTAGAAGCCTTGGCAGAGACAGAGATATTGCTTATGCTGACAGTGGTCAACATTCATCCAGGTATTCTTTTTTATTATTGCCAATGAATTTTCATTATGATCTTCTATACTTCTATGACTAAATGGATTTCATGAATCCCAAATTTTATGTGAATACCTTAAGCTTGAGAAGCATTATAACATCAATAATAACAAATACTTAAATGATTAAATCCATGTTTCTTTATTTGTTCAACACATTTCTGGTATTTTGGGGCTTGTGGGTATTTCTATCACATAAGATTGCTTTATGATGTCTGGTTGTGCCTATTGAAATGCATAATTAATAAACACTTTGATCATTATGATGAACATCTATGTCTGAATGACAGAGTAAGTGGTGCCAGGGCTGAGGATCGGCCACGGAATAGAAGGTGATTTTTCCATGTTACTTATGCTGTTCTTATTTGACAATGGTTTAATACAAAGATGAGGTGCAATTTTATTTGTTGACTAAATTTTCTACGGTTCTACCCCAGTCCTTCTGGTAGGCAGCCGCTTCGGCGGAAATATTCTGAACAAAACCTTGCTTCTCCAAGTTATGAGGAATCTGTTGGTGATGCACAGAGTCCCACACATAGTGCAAGGTATTTGTATGCAATAATTTATCACAATGCTTCTTACCTCTACATGAAGCATATTGGTATATAATTATTGTTTTGAATGCTGAAAAGGGACTCGGAAACTTCATCAGCGCCTGCTCCTAAATCATCATCCCCTCATGCAAATGCTAGTCCAAGTCACGATACCAGAGCACTTGCTCCAGAACCTTCTGCTGGTACACCACATGCTCCAGCACCAGAAAACAAAAATGTTGATGGGTTGGGTGAATTTGATCCCCATGCCTCCTTGCCAGGTAACTCATTCAAATGAAATGGCCTAAATGATGCTTCATTTAAACATTTTCCATGTTCTGTTAAATTATCAGTGAATAAATGTACTATGCTTAATGTCTGTATCCAAATTTACTTCTCATTTCCAGCATATCATTATGTTCATCTTGTTTTCCTGGTTATAGACTTACTAATGACAAATTGACAATATACAATTTTTGTTTGGATCCTTTATGGAGTATATTCTAATTTTGGTCCGTTAAGGAATAAAGACAGTTCTAAATTATTTCCACAACTTTTAGTTGAGTCACATTTGGTCCTCTACTTGAAAATTGCGACTATGCTCAAGGGACCAACAGTAGAGTTAACTCTAACATTAAATATTTTTAAATACCTTTTTTAAGCAGCTGCCCATAACGCCCCCAGTACTTCTGCTGTCCCTGAAATGGATTTACTTGGCTCTCTTTTTGACTCATTCTCTTCCAATTCATTGGCCATTGTACCGGTCGGACCACTTACTGGAACATCCCAGGCTAATTCCTCTGGAACATCCAATTCTGAAGTCACATTTGTTGCCAACCAGGTTGGTTTTATACTTTACATATTTCATTCCTGAGTATTTTAGTTTATTGGAAGCAGAGTGTGTAATACTTACATATTCAGTCTGCATCAATAAGGTAATCTGCACATGTACTTCATGATATGAAAATAGGCTTCTGCAACTGACATTTTATTTTCCTTGTGAGACTCACATCCTGCCATTTCTGGAATTAAAGCATATTGTTTTCATGTAGGGTTTTGATGATCCCTTTGGCGATGAACCCTTCAAGGCTATCCCATATTCCAATGGAATATCTGATCAAACTCCCGAATCGCTTCGTTCCTTGACTCAAAGTCCTGATGTTCCTCAACCAGTATCTCACAGCATTCAGCTTCATTCAACCAACCAGAATGATCTGTCTATCGCCAACCGGGAGATTGACATATTGGCTGATATTCTCCCACCCTCTGGGCTTTCACCTTCTGTGTATTCACAGAGTGAGCATCCAGTCCCAACTGGCCAAACTGCACCACATATGGGTTTTCCACCTTTTCAGTATGCTTCACTCGCAAGTTTTGCTGCTCAACCTGCACAACAGTCGTTACATTCAAGTTATCAAACTGCTCAAGCTGATTCACAAATGGGGTTTTCTGCTCAAACCAGCCAACCTCAATCTTTGGCACTTATTCCAGCTCAAGCTGATCAATCACTACAAACAAGATTCACAGCCCAAAGTGGTCAACCTGCTCATCTTAATGGCTTTCCAACACAGCTTGGTTCTCTTCCACTACAGATGTTACAGTCAAGTTTTCGAACTGCTCAAGCTGATCAATCACCACAAACAGGATACACAGCCCAAAGTGGTCAATCTGCTTACTTTAATGGTTTTCCAACACAGGTTGGGTTTCAGGCTTCTAGTGGCAAAATCTTCAATCAAAATCCTAGCCTTTATGGGGGTTACAATGCACCTTTTGGATCTCTACATGCATTCCCCCCCTCCATGGGTACTCAAGTTTCCGCTGGAGCATCTACACACGATAATACTCCAAATTTTCTTTCACATCATGGTACAGCTGCCCAAGTACCTTCACAGATGGCCTTTCAATCATCACAAAGTCAACCAGTGCCCGCCCCTCATCCCATGCAGCCTATTCCATCATCTGCTGCTGCATCTCTGCTCACCAGTTCTCAGCCAGCTAACAACAACTTTGAGACGAAATCTACAATTTGGGCTGATACACTGAACCGCGGACTGGTCAATTTGAACATTTCTGGGCGTAAGTTCTCACCACCCACCCGTGTGTTGATTTCATTATCATTATTCTTCCTTCCTTCCCTGTAGTTATTTTCCATGTCATGTTATGTGCAGCCAAAACAAATCCATTAGCTGACATTGGGGTTGACTTTGACGCAATGAATCGCAAGGAAAAGCGGATGGAAAAACCCACTAATACCACAGTGACATCAACCGTTATCATGGGGCAAGCCATGGGTTCTGGTTCTGGAATTGGCCGTGCTGGTGCAGGTGCTCTTAGGCCTCAGCAAACTCAGATGGTAAGCCCAGGTGTGGGCATGGGAATGAATGCTCATCCCGGTCCCCGAGCAGCAGGAGTTTCCATGGCAGCTTACAGAGGACTTAACCAGCCAATGGGAATGGGAATGGGAATGGGAATGGGGATGAGTAGACCAATGAACATGGGCATTGGACAAGGAATGCAGATGCAACAACAGCCTGCAGGCTTTCCTCCTGGACCAAACATAGCCGGAGGAGGTTACTATCCTGTGCATGGCGCTGGCAATTATGGCCAGCTACCCTTTGGTGGTGGTGGTGGTGGTGGTGGAGGATACCAATGAAGTGGAACTAAAAGAAAACAAGAATACTTGAATTGTTTGTAGAACATGATGAATGCATGATTGCCACTGGCTAGTGTATTTGAATAACTTTTCATTTTGAGAACTACACATTAATGACATTATTGGGTGCTTTGATTCCTAGCTTTTGGTAATCACATTTTTCTATTTCTCTATGAACGCAACTTATACGGTGGACCAGTAATAAATTTTTTAAAGAAAAATTACACTTTTCATCCTTAAGTTATAAGAGCATCACCATCAATGGATAATAGTGAGTTTTTGGAATAGTATACAATGACATGGAAGAAAGAGAAAGGGGAAAGAGAAAGTCCAGGATCATTTGCAAGGAAAGTATTTTGGAACAGTGCAAGGGTAAGGAAAGGTTCCCTAATGTGCGCGTTTTGCGCACAGCAGGTGCCCACTCGAGCGCATCAGGCACATCTCTGTTTTTTTTTTTTTTTTTTTTTTTTAAACCGTAAAATAACCTCACTACTAAGGATGCTCTAAGGTAATTGTAGAATTCGTCCCAAGTGTTGGTCATACTCACTTTTCGTTCTTAAGTTATCAATAACGTTGCACTTTTCGTCCCTTTACTAATAAAATATTAGGGACGAAATTTACAATTTTAGTATAACTCAAGGACGGAAAGTGCAACACCAATGATAACTTAGTGATGAAAAGTGAACATAGTCAACACTCAGGACGAATTCTATAATTATCCTATAACTTAGGCACGAAAAGTGCAATTTTTTCAATTTTTAATGTAATGAATATTTATTATTAAAAATGAACATTCAACATGCTAAAGTAATCTTATGGCCAATGGCTCACCTTGTAAAGTGGATCATGGTATAATGATTTCTCTATGAAATAATTAATTTACCGGTATCATTATTTATTTATGAAAAATGATCAAATATGTCCCTAAACTTTACACCAAAAGTCAATTAAGCACCTAAACTTTTAAAAAGTACAATTGAACCCTTTAACATGCCAAATTGAGTCAATGAAGCCCAAGAACCGGTAAATGACATGTTATTGTAATAACATGTCACCATCTCCACCGGACTGTCGCTGATCACCATCTCCACCGGAGAAGGTGACCAAAGAGGAACTACTTGAAATATTAATTCTATTTATTTGGTTGATGGGAAATAAGTTGTTGGGAGAAGGCAACCTAACCAACACCGCCTTCTCCATCGGAGATGACGACTATTTGGTCACCTTCCAATGGAAAAGGCAATGGACGATCGTCACCAGAGTGCCGTCGATAATTTGGAGTCCATTGAAATCTAGTGACCACTTATTACAGTTTATTTACCAGTTTCTGAGTTTCAATGCACGAAAAATAGTTGATAGGCGTAATTGTGAGTTTAAAAAGTTCAAGGGTCTAATTGATTTATCATATAAAGTTTAGAGGTATGTTACTTTTTCAAAATAATAATAATAATAACTTTATAGTAGATACTTAAATTAACGACCATACAATTAAAAACTTTTTTATATATTTTTTGGGCGGGATATTGCAGCAATTTCATTTGCTAGAAGCATATATTGATTATATAAATAGATATATTTTGTTAATTATCATATCCTCAACCCCCGATAAAGAGTTCAATTGGATTCAATTTTCGTTATTAACTATTGCACGGATAGCTATTTATCTTTCTCTTGAGAATTTTTCATTTACAATTTACAGGATAATTGGGTAAAGTGTAATATCCGACCCGATAAGACAAAGGGATACGTAACAGTTGCAACACACTTAAGAGGAGGCAACAACATTTATTTCAATTAGGCACTTTATGTAGCACTTAATGTAGGTTCACCATTACTAAGATCCCGTTACACTAAGCAAAGGAGTTGTTGCACCTATAAATTTGTAATATAAATAGTGGACCCTATGATAGGCGATGACACACTTTGAAATCTTGTACTCAATACACTTAGCTAGACAATTACTTCTTTCCTGGTATACTCCGGCAACATATTTACCGTAAGTTGTGATTTCATTGAGAGTCTGAGATCAAACTCTCAAACATCTAAAAAAGAAACTTTATATTTTTTATCACACAAAGAAGAAGATGGCACAATGATCAAGCAACCCCCATGGTTCCCGCGACACAACACATTCATGGATGCCCGACCAACAAACTCACGTGACCTCCAGGACCATCTCAACCATAACTACGTTGGCGGCTTCGAGGCCTCGGGAGTAGGGGGCTGGTGACAGGATAATTGAGCAAGACATAGTACCCGACTTGGGGAGCCAACCCGAGGAGACCAAGGGACACAACGGTTGTGACACACTTAAGAGGAGGCAACAACATTTACTTCAGTGTTTTATGCAACACCTAATGTATGCTCGTCATTACTAGGTGTCCGTTACACAAAGCATATGAGCCGCTTTATGCAACACTTAATGTATGCTCGTCATTACTAGGTGTCCGTTACACGAAGCATATGAGTCGTTGCACATGTAATATAAATAGTAGACCCTGTGATAGACGGGGACGCACTCCGAATTCTTGTACTCATACTCTCAACAATACAAATACAACACACTCTATCAACTAGATACTATTTTCATTTCTTAGTATCTTTAATTTTACTTGCAGAATTCAATCAATCTTTGAACAACTATTACACAAATAGCTCTCTATCTCGAAAATTTTTCATTCAATTGGATACCATTTTCGTTTATTAGTACTCCGTATCTTTTACTTGCAGATCAGAGTTCAACAAATCTTTAAACGACTAGTCTGGCGAAAATTTTTCATTTACAACACTATTACTTTATGTTTCATCACCTCCATTGATATAAATAAATATGATATACAGCATACTCACTGGAGAAAATCACCACAGATCAATATCCATGCTTCAATCAATAACAACTACATATCACAATAATTGAGTAGACCACATAGGCAAATCCTAAGATTCATTTTTCATTTTTTTTTGGGGGGTGGGGGGGGGGGGGGGGGGGTAGATGATGCCTTTGTGTAGAAATCCTGAGGTGCTGAGCAGCTGATAATATCAGCATTACATTTCTGGAGCATGAGGAACCTGAGACTTCAACAATGGTTGGAGAGCCTTCACAACAATGCTCATGTTGGGGCGAAATTCGGACTCATATTGTACACACAATGCTGCAACAGCTGCCATCTGCATAACCCCAAATTTTGTTTACCCAAAAAAAAAAACTTGGATCTAACTGAGAAATCTTGAAAGCTAAATGCAAATTGAAGTTGTGTGGTATGGGAAAGAGGAGAAACCTTTGCCACAGCTTTTGGAGGACACTCTCCTTCCAGCTTTGGGTCTATACATTGGTGCACTTTGTCTTCACTCAGTCTTGGGGTGGCCTGAAGGGAATTGATGTATACATTGAGCATATATATAAAATGTAAATGTGTAGTATCACTATCAATTTAAACTTTTAGTTGAGACAGAAAGCATGAACGCATCCTTCAATTGGGACGCATGAGTCATGACAGAACAGAAGGAAAAGTGATAAATTTCGATACGCACCCAGGTGACAAGGCTCTGCTGTCCGCGAGGCATAGTATGATCTACAGGTTTCCTGCCTGTCAAAAGTTCAAGCAGCACGACCCCAAAGCTATAAACATCGCTCTTCTGTGTTAGTTGTCCTGTCATTGCATATCTGCAAATATTTATTTGCAGAAATTAGTTCGATAATCCTCAAAGAATCAAATCCAACTTGTTCTCCCTCTTTCTGGTAAAAGAACAGCCATGAACAAGATGGTTGAATACAAAACAGGTATCCCACAGTCAGTGGCAAGACAATGTTCTTGCATATTATGGACTTTTATTTAGCACGACTTCAAATGGCATAATTTTCATGTTCACCAATGAAACAATAAAAGTTAGCCACCACACAAGTAACCCACAACATTGAAAGGCATTCTCAAGAAGTCCAAAAAGAAGAAATATCCTTAACCTCGGTCTAGTTAATACTATCACTGAGTTGAGTTGAAGTAAGAGAATGGCAAATCATTACTGAACTTAGATAACTATTAGGTTATATTAGAATCCCCACGTGCAGACGTGAATAAAAAGATTAAAGGGAATGGCAAGGCATTACTCTGGTGCATGATAACCGAATGTTCCCAGAACTCTAGTAGAATGAAGCCTGGCAGCCATATCTGGAGCTTGATTAGAAAGGTTAAAATCTGCAATCTTTGCGCTGAAGTCATCAAACAGAAGGATGTTGCTGGATCTGATATCTCTGTGAATTACAGGAGGTTGGACCTTCTCGTGCAAATATTCGAGTCCCCTTGCAGCCTCAACAGCGATCCTGACCCGTTGCATCCAATCAAGTGTAGGGCCAGGCTGTGATCCTTGTACTCCCTTCCTTCCTGTAAGTAAGCCAATTAAGCTTGATGAAACTTATGACTCTCTCTTCGTTTTTTTTCATTTCTCATAAGCATACTTTATGAACTTTTCTTCTAATCAGTACAAAAGTGCTATCAAAATGAGCTACATTGGGATGTTTTTACATACCATGCAATATATCATGTAAAGATCCCTTGGTTGCAAACTCATAAACTAACACACGTTGATTCCCTTCTACGCAGTAGCCAAGCAGCTCAATAAGATTGACATGTTTCATCCTTGAAACCGAGGAAACCTTAAAAAGAATGAAGCATAATGAATGAATTAAATCGAATGCCAATAATATGCAGCAACCAAGGCAATAAACCGAAGAAATTTATGCAGAATTACAAACAGACCTGGATTAAGAACTCAGTATTTGGCGCTGGCTCAGATGACATATCTAACTTCTTCACAGCCACAGCTTTACCATCATCTAAACTTGCACAGTACACTCTTCCATAGGATCCTTCACCAATTAATGCCTTTGATCCAAAATTTTCAGTTCTTTCCTTTAACTTCTCCAGAGAATAAAGAGGCACCTCAATAACTGGGATTGTCTTCTGCACCTCAGGTTTGGCAGGAGCTTGTACTCTAGAACGTCTTGGACGCCCTATGATATGGACTTCTTTTATAAATATTGTAAATTTAAAATTGACCAGTGTTTTGTTTTTTACTAAAATCATCAACCTATAGGCAGCTATGAAGTTCTCATTTGAACACACAAAAAAACATCTTATACAATAAGCCCAAAAACTATCTTCCAATGACATGAATAACCAAACAAAATATTTGATCTATGATATATGATGAGACTCAGAAAATAAATGAAATACCATCAGAATTCTTAGCGGGACTTTTTAGGAGCTCAGTTTCACGTGTGTCATAGGATTCCTCTGATCGGCAGATGCAACAAAACCATCTTCGCATCCCTGCTCTCTTCTTTGGATAAACACCATCGTCTTGGCTTGACTTTTCCAGTGGCATAAAGTAACCTGGAGATGGAGCATTCGACTGCGAAGCAACTCAAAATATAAGAACATATATTTATCTACCAAAAAACAACAGTAATTCAAAGGAATCTCTTTCCCTTCAAATTATAATTCAAGGTAGAATGTCTGTTCTTAAGATAATGCTTCCTTCCTTTATCACAATGTCTTTCACATGCATGGTAAACAGATTCAGAATCTGATCCCATAATCAGGCAAAAAGCGGATGCATTTTGTAACTGGAGAAAAATCAGAAAATTGGAGAAATACAAAACAGAAAATTGAAATTTGTTTACTAAAATCATTTTTTTCGAATTGAAAAACAGAGAATTATTTTCCATTTTTCTAGAATTTGGATAATCCACTTAACAAATTCTCTAAATTTGGAGAAATTGACATAGCAAATCCACACTTTAACCCCCCCTACAACAACATGAAAAACAGAAATGGTGCAATTTCAGTTTTCATGCAATGATATAACAAAACTATCAACATATGGAAAACGAGAAATGCAGAGATAACAAGCATACCACAAGCCCTCGCCGATGAAATGCGTCATCCATCGACGAATGGAGCAAAAAGATAAAAACAATCGCGATTCAGGAACAAAAATAATAATAATAATAATAATGATAATAATAATAATAAAGGAAAGAAACAAAATGAAAAAAAGAAGAGATAATGAATCCCCAAACTCTTTAACTGAACAGTAGAGAGAAAGGGGATTGAAAAGGTAAATTCAAGATGGAAAGGGCATGTATCAAATACCCCCACGGATTGGGAATGGAATAGATGAAGGCTTAATAGAGAATTGACGGGAGAGAACGAGAACAGAAACGGGCAATTGAAGAATTGCAGTTGGCACAGATCAGAGGCAACCCGGAATTCAAGGTCCGATTTTCCATTATTTTTAAAAAAATTATTTGATTATTTATTATTTAAGGGGAAAAAGAGAAAACGCCCAGTTGTAGTCTTCGCTGTTTGGAGAATGAGAAGAAATGTATGAAATCGGACAACCAACCACCAGCGAAACCAGAGGAGCAGAATGGAAAGTCTCTCCTTTTTCGCGGGCCAATTTGTTCTTTTGAATTTTTCTATTCGACAAACAAACTGATTATTATATTAACAAAATTTTTTTAAAAAAAAAAAAAACAAACAAAACAAAATAAAAGAAAAAGATCAAATTAGTCCCTAAACATTCCCTGAAAAAATCAATAAGACCCCTAAACATTTAAAAAGTGCAATTAAGCCCTTTAACATATTAAATTGGGACGAAAAAAAAAAAATAACCTGCTGTTGCATGCCATTCCTATCTCAAACGAAAGTCTAGCGACCGGCGACGATTGAACGTCGCCAATCGTCATACTCTGACGCCGGAAGGCGACCACTGCCTTCAATGGAGAAGGCGAACAGGAAGGCGAAACTGCATGGTCGCCTTCCTAGGCGGGTGGAAAGCGACAAGTGGTTGTCCCATGGAGGAAGCCCGCCGAAGTATGGCGATCGACGATGGTTCGATCGTCGTCAATCGCCGGACTTTTGCCTGAGATGTGAATGACCTGCAATTGCAAGTCATTTATCGGTTTTTTGGCTTCTTTGCGCCATTTAATATGTTAAAAAAATATTTAGGCGTCTAATTGATTTTTCATGTAATGTTTAGATGTTTATTTGACTCTTTTTTCAAATAAAAAATATCCAATTTATAATTTTTGTGCAATTAAACTACTGACCTTAAAATATACATAATTAAACTAATTAAGAAATGCTCTTGTATAAATAATGGTGCAAACCCACCTTCCTTATTAATGTGGGAAAAAAACTACTTTAAAGCTTTTCCATATTTATTAAAAAAAAAAAAAAAAACTTTTCCATATTATTTTTCCAACTCAAATGAGTCTATTTTGAGAATCAATTTTTCATTCACCCATTATTAGTTATGAGCGTACAATATATCAAGCTCTTCGTCTAACTATGAAAAACTCGAGTCCACTTTGATCTGACCCAATTTGAAAGTGGACTCCACATATATTTGTACCACAAAATAGCCACTTAAAACATCATTTTATACTATTTTTCCAACGCATACCAAATACAAAGAGTTAATTTGTTCTATCAAGCCTCCTACGTATCGACCCGACAAAACATTTTGGAGGATGTAAATTATAGTAAGTCAGCTGAACATAAAAGGCTAAATATTTGTTTATTGCGCACAAAGAGCTTCCCACTTTGAGATATTGCTCCCACACTGCCGACTCGATCCCGAGTCATTGTTTCGAAACTTCACCACCGTAACCAATTGAACTGCCTATGCAGGCTACATAATTAAACTATTGAACAAACAAACGGGTGCAATTGACCTTATGTACAATTATTTTTTTTATTTTCTTTTAATGCAACTTAAGTTGCTAATATTTCAATATTTTATCATAACTACTAGAGGTAAGGGAAATTAATGGTACATTACCACATAAGCAATATAACTATCATGTTATACATTATTGCGAGATTTTTTATTTTTTTTATTTTAAATCCAATTGCATATATCATGTATGTTTGATTGTTCAATTAAACATATTTTAAGTTCTATTGTTTAATTGTACAACACTTATACGTTATGTGATTTATTTAGCACTCTTTCTAACAAGAAAATACAAGTGTACTAGAGATATTGACACATGCTTAAATTTGATTGATTAAAAATAAGTAAAAGTTACATTGTATAAAAATTGTGACTATTTTTATTATTATTTTATAATCAATCAATGCATGTCACATTAATATACAACGTAGAGTAAATAAATTTAATTATAATAAAACATAAACTAATGATAGAAGAAGCTGTAATATACCGAGTATCAAATATATCTCATGTCATTGTTGACGTAGTTGAATAAAAAATTGGTTTGTGTGTAAGTTTCTTTAATTAATTAATTTATTTATTTCGCAACCATTGTCTTATAATGTGTGCTATATAAATTTGATCATTTTCTATTTAATAGTCTACAAATTACACAAAAGAGTTTCTTAAACTTTTCTTCAAAATACAATTTATGTATTTTCATTCAAACATAAAAACATTGTTTTTTAACATTAAGCCAAACGCCAAAAAATTAAAATATTTTTTTAAAAATGAGTTGGAAAACATTTTACAAGTTTTCAAATCGACCCTTATTTAATAAAGTTTCATTACATGTACTTTCGAATTTTAATCAATCACTTTTACGTAACAAACAAGAATTGAATATTTTTATTATGTAAGTCAAAGAAAAAAGAGTCATTTCCATTTTTTGTCCTATTATTATTGAGACATTGCCAATTTTAGTCCACTTCATTAATTTTTGCCACATTACGACCAATCTTATTTAGTCCTTACCACTTTTAGTCCATCGTTAAAATTTTCGTCAAATGACCATCCTAAATCGGGGTGTTTTTGGTCTTTTCATGCTTTGGTCATCTCCTTGACCTTTTGCAGTGATTTTCCTTACACATTTTCATCCAATTAAGAGGTCCGGCGAAAGTCATGTGAGCCACATTACAAAGCCATGGCTTTCGCCGGACCTCTTCATTGGATGAAAATGTGTAAGGAAAACTACTGCAAAGGGTTAAGGAGATGATCAGAGCATGAAAAGATCAAAATACCCCTGTTTTGGACGATTATTTGACAAAATTTTAATGGTGGACTAAAAGTAGCCATGACTAAATAAGATTGGCCGTGGAAAAAATTAATGAAGTGGACTAAAAGTGGCAATGCCCTAATAACAGTAGGACCAAAAATGGAAATGACTCAAGAAAAAATGTCTACAAGATTTATGAGATAAAATAAAAAGTTGAGAGTAAGAAATAAGTGGCAATTAGTATTTTCATATTTAATGCGGTATGTTTATTAATATTCCGCTGTATAATAATCTCTGAATTAATACCCATGCCTACGCAAGAACAAGAACTTTAGTCGAACACAACACGCTTCTCTACACAGTTGCGCAGACAATCGATCTCCATCTCAATCAGGTATTCTTTAATCCTCTTCTGTAGCAATCCCTCTCTCCACTATCCTATACGAATATGGTGTGTATGTATGCTTGCTGTTCAATACTGGTGAATACCTATCCATCTTGCCATTGATTTGAAGCGTTGCGGGTTTCTGTGATGGGATTGAGGGTTGTGAGCTTTGTGCAAAGTTTATGGCCTTTCTCTATTTTCAAACGCGATGACTTGAGGGTTTCGGAAGGGTTGGTTAGCAAATTATCGATACCTGATTGCACGAAACAGTTTGTTTATGCGGTTCCCGAGCCTGAATCGGGTGCTGTTATATACGTAGTGTGTGTTCAGAACTTATCGGAGCAGTCAGCTATGGATGCCGAGTGTCTCATTAGGGAAATTAGGCCTGATGCGGTGGTGGTCCAAGTGGATAATATGACGAACGAGCTTCATAGGGATGGAAATGAGAGTATAAATGATAAGGGTTTTATGAAGTTTTTATTTGCTGGTGGGAATGATGAGGATTGTGAGGAGAATTCGGTTCCAACCTCCGCAATTGAGGTTCTAAAGAGGTGTTTTATGCACAAGATTAATAAGGAAAAGTATGAGAATGTGGCAGGGAATTTGGTATTGAGGGAGATTTTTGGTGTTGGATTTGATGGATATTTCTTGGCAGCAAAGAAAGCAGCAGAAGATGTTGGTTCAGCTCTTTTGTTACTTGATTCTCCTTTTGTGAAACGCAATGAGGATAATGAGTGTTCCACTGTGGGAGACGAAGGGTATCCGAATGGGTTTGGAGTTCTTGGTTTGAAGTCTTTTAACAATCTGTTTCCACAAAGGGCAGGGCAAATCATAATGCCAGTGAATTGGCAGGGATTTCATCTTACAAATGATATCCAGACTCAGATGGTTAAGCTATTGTCATCGCATTTGGTTAATTTGACTTCTGTTGCAAACAATGAGTCTGAGAATATTCAACCACATATACAGTATCAAGCCCCTCAGTTTGCTCAATCTGTGTATCCTTTACTAGTTGATTTGCACGACATTTTTGGTGATATTCCTTCAATAGGAACAGCTCTAGCTTCTGCTCAGAAAATGTTGTATGATGTAAATAGAGGAGAAATGGTCAATGCGGAACTCCTTTCCAATGTTTATATATTCCGGATTGCAGTTGAGGTGTTGAGAATTGCCTTGAATAATGCTGGCCGGCTTCCTATTAGCAAAACTGGGGATGCAAACGATGAGTTTTCTGAGCTTTCTATTGAGGAGAAGTCACATGCACTTCTTGCCCAAGCTCTCCGAAGCCAGACAAAGAAGTTTAAATCAATTGTTGCAGTAGTAGATGCAAGTAGTTTAGCTGGATTAAGGAAATACTGGAATACCTGTGTTCCTCTGGAAATTAAAGACATGGTTGAACAGCTTGCCGCTAACTGGGAGAGTGACGAAATTTCAAAGTCCGACAGAAAAAGCTTATTAGCTGGTAAACCAGTGGTAGCAGTTGGGGCAGGTGCAACGGCAGTGATAGGTGCTTCATCCCTCTCCAAAGTCGTTCCGTTATCTACTATAATGAAGGTAGTTACCTTCAAAGTTCCTGCCTCCTTAAAACTCGTGATGACTCAGACCCAAAAGGTTGCAGCTATTATGCTTGGCAAGTCAAAGGTTGTAGCCCCTGGAATGGCAAGTTCTAGTTGGAAATCATCTGTTTTTAAGGCAGTTGCTTCCACTGAGAAAATTCGAGTTGTGGCTCATAGCGCTATAGCCTCAGCTGAGAAAACTAGTTTATCAGCTATGAGAAGTGCATTCTATGAAATTATGAGGAAACGCCACATCCGGCCAATTGGGTTTTTGCCATGGGCAACATTTGGGTGCAGCATTGCTACCTGCACAGGCTTACTTGTCTATGGAGATGGAATTGAGTGTGTTGCTGAATCACTTCCTGCAGCTCCTTCAATTGCCAGTTTGGGTCGCGGAATTCAAAGTTTGCGCGAAGCATCTCAGGCAATGAGGCAAAGTGAAAGCTCCAGGATACAAAATTCATTAGAGTCCCTTTTGTACAGATTTAAGAAGATAAAGGTTCAATAAGATTTTGGTTGCTTTCTTATATGTTCCCTCAAAAGTGAAACTGAACTTACTGTTATGTAAATAAAATTTGAGTATAGAGGCTTTCCATTTTATGATTGTTGAAGTTTTCTGTATGGTTTGCAGGCTTGCTTTTGCAATTGAATCATTTTCTTCAAGAGGAAAGGGAAATTATAACTTATAAGTTCACTAATTAAATTTTAGTCTCTTTGAGACTAAGTTGGTGAAATTGTTGGCTTTCGAACTCCCAATTAAAACACACGACTTATGATTTTTAGTGAATCAGCTACTAAAATCGATCTTAATCCGTGAAACAGGTAATCAAAGATCTGACTCATTAATTTACAATCAAAGATCTACTCATTAATTTACGAATTGAGACTCAAGAGACAGTCTTATCTTACCCAATTTTATTGCATAATGCTTTTTTTGGCTGAAAAACATTACAAAATGGATATTTGGGTGTAGAAGCTAGGAGGGAAAGAAGGATGGGCAGCAACCTAAATGCGGTGTTCTACGCCGATATATACCACCCTATTCAGTCCGGCAGCATCGACGGCACCGATATTCTGCCGCACGACAGCGCCGTCTACCGGGCACTCCTCTGCTCCAATGCCGGCCTATGTAATTTTCCTCTCTCTACTCTCCCACTTCCTTGCTTTTAACTGTCGCTCTTACTTTCTACTCCTTTTCTCGCAGATGATCCCTTCGGGGACCCCAAGGCTGTCGGCGATCCTTACTGTACTCTCTTCGTGGGACGTCTCTCTCACCTCACTACCGAACACACTCTTCGCGAGGTGGCCGTTTCTTCTTTTATTACGTTTTACAGAAAACAAAAAAAAAAAGTTATTTCCTTCTTATGGCGGCCAATTAGACTTTGGTTCTATTTCTCAAATGACCTTTAATTTCTGTAATTTTGTTTGTGTGGGATGTCTGGAGTAATAGCAGAGATTCTGTGTGAATTTCCAGGAAATGAGCAAATATGGAAGGGTGAAGAACTTGAGATTAGTCAGACACATTGGTAAGATTTTGTGTTGCACCCTGCGTCTTTATTACGGAGCATTATTGTTTCTTGGTATAAGGGGTTCCAATGGTGTTTTTATTTTCTCTTAATAAACATATTGTGTTCTGAAAGTTCTTTTGATTTTCTGAAGTGAATTCCCTATTCTGTTCAAATATTAAAGGGACTATCTGTTGTGTTCAAAACTGCAATGGAGTTTAAATTGTTTGGCTCTGAACTTTGACAGTCTACACCATGTGACCTTTAAACCCTACCAAATTTGTACCCTGCTTTTGTTTAATTATTTGATGGGTCACTGGGTTTAAACTTTACTTGCATGCAAATATGGTGTTAGTACTTGTCCCAAGGTCTGCTATTTCAGCGTGATACATTCTCATTGTTGAGTAAGAGTAAAAAATCTGCTCATGTTAGATGGAGTCAAGAGCTAGAGATGATGAGAGCATTTGTTTGATCCATTGGAAAGGCATTTGGGTTTCTGGTGAAAAACCTCCTTGAATTCGTGTAGGAAAAATGACACAAAGATGGCCTGAAAAGAATGCTGACATTGGTTCAAAGGTTTGAGCAAAAATGTGATAGCTATAAAGATAAATGAAGAACATGGTATAGTGTTGTGTTCATCTATTGAAATTTGAAAAGGCTCAGATGTATTTGCAATGATGAACTAAAACTACTAGTAGATGGAATGTTTTCTCACCTGTGTGTTCTTTATGAATTTTTGGTGATTTCATTCAACTCAAAGTCATAGTCTGGTGCTTGGAAAATACTATGGTCATTTGTTGAGAAGTATATTACTTTATTGAGCTGTAACATAATGGGTTGGAAATCTAGCATGTCTTGCTAAAAGTGCCCTTCCTATATGATGCTATGATAACCAGTTTTAATGTTGCTATGTAGTAACGGGTGCTTCATGTGGATATGCCTTTGTCGAATTTGAAACAGAAAGAGAGATGCGACGGGCTTACAAGGTAATGCTTTTTCATCAACACCTATGTCACCTCAATGTCTACAATATATAATGATTGACCATTGGGTTCATACTCACCAAATCACCATCCTTTCTCTCAGGACTTAGACTGTTTAAATTCTAACCCAAGAAATTACAAGTATGGTCCTTTGTTTGTCAAGATATTGTGCAAATTCTGACTGTTTCTATCTGTCTTGTTTTTTATCTCTCTCACAAACTATGTCTGTGTAGTTTAGGGTCCTCAACTATGTGTTAATTTTGAGCTTTTATCAGTTACCATGATGGATTCAATTAGTTTCTTGGAGAAAATTTGTTATTGATTAACTTAAAGCAGAATACCTTTACAAGTAGGAAATTGCCCCTTATCTTAACAATTGTCGGCTATAATTTTCTAAAGTTTGTCCTTCTAAAATCTGACGCTCACTGTTCTTTTGTTGTGGACATTGTGGGTTCTGTAGTTTTATAGATAAATTTTCATTTGAAAAATGATAATGACATGAATAGAGGAAACTAGGAAAGCAAGATGGTCTCTCTGTGCTCCCAAAGGCACATTTTAGCTTCCGGGACATTATTAATGACATAAATAAGGGAAAGATAAGTCTCCATGTGCCCAAACATGCCTCCAGCTTCTGTTGCTCATTTAGTCATTTTCCCTACAGAAGCAAACTTGCCGTTATTCATTATCTTTGATTTATCTTTTTACACAGGATGCTCACCATAAGATTATTGATGATTCTGAAATTATAGTTGATTACAACAGGCAGCGACTGATGCCAGGCTGGATTCCAAGAAGATTAGGTTAGTCTAATTTTCTTTTCATTTGAGCCTTAATGTGTTATTTATGTCACGTCTTGAGGTGAGCCTATTTGATAGGAGGGGGACTTGGTGGCAAGAAGGAATCTGGACAACTTCGATTTGGAGGCCGAGATAGACCATTCCGAGCCCCACTGTATGTCTCCATCTTTCCTTCCATCTTTTTTCAAGGATTCATGTATTTTTATTATTATTTTTTTCCTTCCGACTTCTACTGATTTGAGTCTATTTGATCAAATCTCAAGATGAGTTTTGTCAGTAAAAATTTTAATTGGTAAAATTCAAATACAACCTGTTTCAAACAGGCAACAGATCAAATTCAACATAAGTTTGGATGCTTGGTTTTATACCAACCTTGGCCTTTTTTTTTTCTTTTTCTCAAACAGGCGACAGATTCCCTTGGATGACCTGAAAAGGCTTGGAATACCACCTCCACCTGAGGGACGATATATGTCTCGCTTTCAGGTAACTGGATTTTTTAAATGAGAATTTCTATAGTTGAAGGATTAAAGAAGATATTATAGTTGCTATCCAACAATTCCTTGCTCTTAAGAATTGTGAGGTAGTTGGTTTGCATCTTTTACTTTGTGACTAGAAGCTCTAAACTATTCTTTTCATCAATCAAAATTAACTTTAGTTGTCTTCTGTGGTGACATAGGCTATTTTAAACATGTAGTGCTGCCTGAACCTTGACCTTTAATTTTCTGTCATTGTCATTAAATTGTGTTAAGGAGGATAAATGATTAGATTGCCAAGTTACTGTGCTTTTGTTCTTCCTTTTTGCGAAACCTAGAATTTGAATTCCTTTATGAATCCAACGATGCAGGTTCCATCACCACCCCGAAGAGAAAGGATCTCTGTAGACAGTGAAGACTCCCCTCGCAAATACAAAGAAAGCAGGCGTTCTCATCAGCGGGAGAGGTCAGCCAGTACGGAACGCAATTCCAGCAGACACAAGCGATCCATGGACATAGAAGACACCTCCCGCAAGAACCAAAAGCGTAGGAGAGAGAGATCCTCTAGTCCTGATTTTTCATCCGATGGAAGGAGTTCAAGGGACAGGGAAGAACGCTCCTCTCAACGACACCGAAAGCACAGCAGCAGGCATAAGCGGTCCTCTCGTCACGACCATTCATCTGGTGAAAGTTCATTGTATAGGGAAGAACGTCATAGGTCTCCTTCACATCAGTATGACAGATGGTCTCCAAGCAGGAAGAGGTCTACCAGTTGATTAGGAAAAAACACTTGAATATTACCCCCCCTCCTAAATTTATCTCATCACATTCACCTCTGATATGGTCATATGGCTATATAGAAATGAAGTAGAAGAGTGAATTTATTCTAGCTTGAAACACCCTTTTTTCTTTTCTAAGGAGTTGCGGCAGAAACCATCTTGAAATGATTCGATGAGTTTGAAATACAAAAACACTTATCTACAGTAGATGACTAAAAGTAGGATTAAACGTATGCTTTTGAACTTAACATGACTAATATTAAATACTTGGAGTATTTTGTTTTCTCTTGAAAATTGATTCGGTCGTATTTGGTAAAATAGTTAGCTTATTAGTCAATTTTGGTTTATTTAACTACTATTAACTGTTTTACTTGGTTAAAAAATTAATATAATTATTTAATTAATAAATTTTTGTAATTTTAAAATATTACGGAGTAAAATTTAAAAATTTGTTCAAAATAATTTTTTCAATTAATTTTTTTGAAAAAAAAAACAGAAATTATACCAGATAACAGTTAAGTAAAAGTTAATTTACTAAACACCTTTCTATAATCAGTTAATGTTATCAACTAGTCATACATTCTAATTCAATTAACTCACGACTATCAGTTAACCGTCATTTACCAATCAGCTGAAACCTTCATTTACCAATCAGCTGAAACCTTGAAAGTAAAGTAAAATAAAGTAAAATTTAGTAAAGAAGTATAACGGCAATCTTCATAAGTCGGCACACGTGTGAGGCAGATGGTCAAAAAGACGAAGCTCTGCCCATTTTACACGTTGGGCAATGCCGTCCAACTCCGCCATTCCGCTTCCCTTTTTCACGTAATCACCGGTGGGTCAACCAGACAAGCAGACATTAAACAACCACCCACACCACACGGGGTCACGTTCGTAATTTTGACCAAACCACCAGTGGCAAAACTGTCCTTCCATCTCAGCTGTCCGTTCCGTCTGAAAATCCGAAGCTTCTTCCTGCTCCTTGCTGGCAGCCTTGCACTACGGTTTGAACGACTCGATTCGACTCGACTCGGTCATCGTGCGTGAATCGTATTAGTAAAAAGCCTTTTGCCGCATTTTCCCTGAAATTGCTCTCTCACCCTTTCTTCTTCAATTCACATTAAACCTCTCCCATCAAACCCTGCTTACCAGCTGAAATTCAGATTTTGCGTTCTCAACTTCATCTTTCTTCTTCTTCGCCATTCGATTACTCTGGTATCATGCTCACCTCATCGCTTCAATTTAATTCATTCATTTGCTTTATCTCGTGCTTTTGGATTAGTTAATTTTTTTTATTTTTTATTTTTTTTTGGGATTTGTTGAGTTATTCATCTTGTGCTGTGGGAGATTCCCTTATAATAAGATTAATTTTGTTCTGTTTTCCTTAAATTATTGTTAGTCCTCTTGTCGTATGGATGCTTTTTGTATTGAAATTCGGAGGATCTAAATTTTGGGATATTAGTATGCTGTTGGCTAGGCTAGGCAGCATGTTAGCTTTACTTGTATGGGCTGTTGAGCTTTTAGCAATGCCATTGGCGATGAATTTTCTCCGCGCGCATGTCAACAGTTACAATTTCTTTCGTGCAATGTTAAAATAAAGTACAGTGAGTGCGTTGCGGTTATGATTGTTTTGTGTGCCCTTAATAGTTTGGGACTATGTTTTTTTTCCCTGTTCTTCCTTGACTTAGTAGGAGATTTTCCCACTGTGCTCTCGGAGGTGGTTGGGACATTTGTTTGATTACTAGTGGTGCTATGGAACAAATTACTTTTGTTTTTCTGCACTATAGTGTGTGTGGGGTTCTCATTCCATTTATCAAACTTCATATATTCTTTTTTATTTTCACATGAATGAGATCTGATTGGGTTTTAGATCCTTTCTGGATTCTATATTTCTCGTAAGATGTAGACAGTCTTGCAGGGAATATTACAAAATGGTGTTTTTCATAGTTGGTTTCTGGCCTAATGCAACACACTTTTTCCGACTGTCATGGTATTTATTGTGATATTCATTCAACATTTTGGCATTGACAGCACCATTCCTTCTGGGATCGCAAGTTATCTCAGTGCCAACAATAATGCGTGCACCATCTCTTCTTGCACAATGCTTGCCTGGATTGATATCTGCAGACAGGGGGTGTCACGCGTCAGTAATATCTGACAGAGATGGTCATCTTCCTTTCCCAGCTGTAGAGATTGTTCCTTCAAAAGTGAGTTCCTAATTGTATGTTTCAAACAGTATAAACAGTGCTTATCTCAAATTCCTTGATATCTCCCTGCAAGTTTGGTACATGAACTCCTAGGTATTGTTTCCTATCTATTTGTATAATTGAATATTTAATTTCTTTTCTGTGCAGACCGCGCATCCCTATACATATGCTGGTGAGAATGTAGATCTACAAGGAATCAATATAGTCAAGGTACTGGTAGTGCTAACTTGTTTTCATTATCCTTGCATACTGCTTTCAGTATTTTTTTTTAAATGTCATTTATCATCTCAAGATACATAGTTGAGTAGCTGATAGCAGCTTATTATACTTCCTGAATTTTTATCTAGCTGCTGAAGAGGTGGCTCACATTATAGAAATCCTATAATTTTCTTTGGCTGATTTGGAGTTCCATCTCCTTGAATTTTATGGAGTATGTTCTTAGTCCATTTGCTATTACCTTTGGGCACAGTTTTAAGACAAAACCTGTTAAACAATTTGATCTTCACCATTCAAAGCTAATCACCTTGTATGGGATAAGGTTCGATATTGCCATTTGAGAATGAGATTTAGATTTATCTAGGAAAAGGGTAGGAAAATTTATATAGATACACTACTCTGTCCTCAAAGTTCCTATTTTATTTCATGGGCTTGAAAGTTATGCAGATTATGCATTCTAAACTATCTTCTTTTTTAATATTATATTGAAGTGATTAAGAAACTGCAAACTTATCCATGCCTACTATTGTTTTATCTGTAGGGTAGAATAAGTGTTGCTGATATAATCGGCTTTACTGGCACAGAAATGATATCCTCAAAACCAGATGGTATGTACAGCACCTTGCATCTTCACTTTTGATGGCTTGGCATTAACTTGCTTCCCTGTGGCAGTGTGGCTAAAATTTTAAAACTATATCACTTTGTAGCCAGATTTTGTGTCATAGTATACATAGCTTCCAATTTTCACACATTGACTTCTTTATAATGCAGGATATCTGAAGTGTTGGGATGGTTCGCTTGATCTTGTTAATGTTCTCAAGCATGAGATTAGGGATGGACAGCTGAGTTTTAGGGGCAAAAGGGTGATTGAGGTACTTTCAATCCATAGCAATCATAATTGAAGATACCCGTATGCATCTGAATAAGAATATGAAGTATGAGTTTTAGTTTATATTTTTAACCAGTTGGTGTCCTAGTTAGTTTTATTGGATTAAGTACTCCCTGCATTCCAAATAGATTGTCTTGTTTTTATTCCCAAGGATTGATCAAATTTTATTTGGGCAATTTTTAGCATGTAGTGCAAAATTTCAACATATAGGGATATAGCTATATACAATGAACCAATAAATTATTAAATTAAAAATATAAATTATTTCACTAGAATTCCAAAAAGCTTTCACTTGATAGTTGCTACAATCTAAAAGATTGAATCCAATCAATTAGCTAGTCTAACTCATAGCCTTATAAACCCATATGCTCTCTCTTGTTTTATCAATGTGGGACTCTTAACAATAGTCACCGGTTCACCATTAATCAGGAAATTTAGTACTGCATAGTTAATAAATTAACTTAATGTGTGTGAACTATTAACTAGAGATTTTGAGTACAGTAATAATAGCATACCATGAGAGAACAAAAGCTTGAAGTATAAAGAAGCTATAAAGCAAATTCCCTAGTAAATGATAAAACTTTTGCTTGTGTCATTGTGTCATCACTTTTGCCAGGACACCACTATTAAGGTTGTTGGAGAGCTGTTGTCACTTTTGCAAATTTAAGCTTAGGAATTAAAGCACTAAGATTGAGATTTGAGAAGTTAGAGAGTGTTTGCCTCTGCCGACCCCCCTCCCTCCCTCCCTCCCTCTCTCACCCCCTTCCACCTTGAAAACATCCATCCTTGAGACAGAAACTGTTTCTAATGCTAGTGAATCTGATTACTTTTATGATGGCAGATAGTCCTTATTGTGTGTCAAGCAGAAAGAGAGATTGGATCATTGATTCATCGTTTCTGCATTAAGAGTTCTTAGTGTAAGTGCTGAAATGGAATCAACTCTTGCCTCTCATTGGTAGTCTCAAATAAGCTGCTCGAGTAACCACCCAATTCAAAGTCTATCCAGTCCAGTTGTAGGGGAATTTCATTAGGCTCTTCGTTTTAGTTCAACATTCTCTTTCATATTTGCTTTCAGGTGCAAGCTCAGAAGAAAAAAAAAATCCTTGTGCAAGATGAGACAACTAAATACAGAAACTGCCTCTTGAATTCACTTTGTCTTTAAGTAGAGATTTTAGTTATTGACTGAAATAGGAAAAGTCAAATGGCCCAGATGGAATTAGATAGTTTGTGAAAGTTAGACAAAAATAGGCAAAAACAAAATTCTCAAATATGTGTGCTCCTTCATTTCACTACTGATCATTGTATTGTTGTTTGCTCTACTTTGGTAGCAGAAAATAATCTCACTCTGTTATTTATTTGTTCTTCAGCTTAGCTGCGGCTATGGGCTTCCAGGAATATTTGCTTGTTTAAAGGTAATAATCACACTTTATACAATACTTACTATGTCTTTGTTTGCACAATCTATAATAACTATGATTTTGAAATGGGAAAATGACCATTTTGGTCCCTCAATTGTTTCCCAACTGTCAATGTAGTCCCTAGTTTTCAATTTCAACTAATTTGATCCTCGAATTGTTTAAAATTTCGTCAATTAAACCCTTCCGAGGGACCAAAATTGTGATTTTCCCATTTTTTAAATTTCGTCAATTTGATCCTCGAAGGGTTTAATTGACGAAATTTTAAACAATTCGAGGACCAAATTAGTTGAAATCGAAAACTAGGGACTACATTGACAGTTGGGAAACAATTGAGGGACCAAAATGGTGATTTCCCCGTTTGAAATCTTTAGTGTTAAAAATTTTGTGAAATGGAAAGTGAAGCAGACATTATTAGCATTTCTATTGGTATGGTCTTCCCATGTTTTACCATCTCTAACCCTACAGGTAGATGTTCAATAACAATATGAAAGTCCTTGTGGTTTATAATGTTGAAAAGTTCCCAGGTGTATATGCTTTACGGTCTATTTGCGTTTTTTCTGCACTTGTTACTAATATTGATTATTACATTTTGATCAATGGGTTCTACATGGCATGGCATCAGAATGCAATAAATGTGTAAATTTAAATTATGTAGAAATAAGCTCTAAACTCCCTGTGATAGTTGATCATTGGTTAGTGGTACACTTTTGTTGTTCGAAGAATCACGAGTGTCGAAATGTGCTCTCTTAAAAGATAATCGAATAACTATCCAAACAACGATATTGAAAGAATACCCATCATGTGGCTAGAGCCCAACATCAGAATGCATTTTTATTTTATTTTATGGATTTTATTAAAACTTCAACAAATAAAGCATGGTTATTGGTTTCATAAAACAATTTCTTATAATTGTGGTGTTACACTAATTTGCAGGGAGCTTCTACGGTGCATTTTCAGGACAGGAATGCAGAGGCTATAAGATGCACCACTATTCCAAATGTCTTGGTGAACCTTGAGGAGGCTCGGGAACGGCAGTGCCGTCAACCTGAGAGCCCTTTGACTCCTTCTAGGCAGACTCTTGCTCCAACAGTAAACTTCTATGCAGGGGAATGGGGGGAACTGCCAACGGTGTTGTCTGTTGTTAGGAATGATGCATCTGAGATACCTAGAGGGATGAGCCTCAGCTTCTCTGAGGAAGATTTAATGGATGGCTGTAGTAGCCAAGATGGGAGCATCTTAGTCCATGAATCTTCCTCCAGGCGGTCTAGGAAACTGTCTGGAAGCAGGGCATGGGAGAGAGCTAGTGATGCAGACCAAGGAGAAAGTGGATATGATGTTATTTTGATGACCGAGATTCCATATTCAGTGGCCTCACTGAAGAAGCTGTATTCACTGATAAAAAAGGTTAGTTTCTTTCTCCTTGCTTCATTAAGTAGCTTATCTTCTGTGTTTGAACATACATGAAACTGAAAATTTTCATGCTGTGTCAAATTTGACAAAATAAGTTGATTGCTTTGTGTCAAATAAGCTGATTGTGGTATTTGTGGGCTGGTTCAGCATTTTGTGAACAATGAGCCCCAATTAAGTTTTCAGCACGAGTACTGGATGTGTTGTTACATAAAGTTGCAACCCATCCATCTTTCCACAGCACGTGCACATTGGTTGAATCCATATTTTGCATCATAATCTAGAACTAAAATTATTTCTCCTCATTCTGCTTATGTTTATTTCTATTCCTTTTTTCCGAATTACTAGTGCTTAAGGCCTCCTTATGGAGTAATGTACCTGGCAACAAAGAGAAACTATGTTGGCTTCAACAGTGCTGCACGACACCTCCGGAGTCTGGTGGATGAGGAAGGTGTTTTTGGTGCTCATTTGGTGACAGAGCTAACAGACAGAGAGATTTGGAAATTCTTTTTCAAATGAAAAGATGATCTGATCTCAGCTTTGCCCCAAATTAAAGGTTCTATTCATTCAATAATTGTTTCGAGTAATATATAATATAATAGTAAATTCTTGTTATTAAGAAAAGATACTACTGGTTCAGTGCTTGTCTCCTGTAATTATGTTCTTTAAACTTCCTGTTTACGTTGAGATGTAAATTTTATAGGCTTGTGTAATATACTTTGTTTTAGCATTGATGGAGGAAAATTCTCTAAATTGGCACTTCTTGTCCATTTAGAAAGCTAGCACTCTAGTGAGTTTGTGCCCCATATTGCTCTTTCCTAATTCTTCTTTCCTCTTCATCCTCCAACTTTTCTTATATTTTCTTGTATCTTACGGGGGATTAGCATCCTCTTAACCAACCCTATTCTATGACACAAAGGGTTTTGTGTTTGCTTCAAACATGGGGTGGAATTGTAATTAGAATTAAATACTTGATAACCGTAATGAATTTAAGGTAAATAAGTTTTTTGTTAATAAATAATAATTATAATCAAAATAAATAATTAACTAATTAAAAAATCAATATTACGACTAGAGTTTCAGCAATTATCCAACCATCTTTGAGCACTAGCACCTGCAACAGACGATGATCAAACTGTCGTCGATCGCCTTTCTCGACAAAAGGCGACTAATTGGTCACCTTCTTCAGTAGAAGGCCACTGACTATTGGTCGGCAGTTGCTACTACTTGGGAAGATGAATAATTGGTTGCATTTTCATTTCGGAGACGGCGGTCACAGGTTCCTCAGTTGAAAAAGGTGATTGGTGACGGTCGCATCCTAGTGACCTGTAATAACATACCACTAATTGATTTTTATATATTAATAAACTTAGTTACACTTTATAAAAAGTTTAGGAAACTAATTGACTTTTTAAATAAGATTTAGGACGTTTTTTTTTTTGCTTTTTAAAGAATCTACTATTCTACTGCGTTGATCCACTCTCACAAGTCACAACAAGCTTTACCCTTTGCCGGCCTCCAGCGACGCCGTGATCGGTACCAGATTCCAATCAAACACTCATAGGTAGATGGACTCCGATGATGACAGGAGAGGAAGGCGAGTCCCCTTCAAGGACAGACCCGAATGGGCAGACGTAAGGCCTGTGCCGCAAGACGACGGCCCTAGCCCCGTTGTCCCGATAGCCTACACCGACGACTTCTCAGAAACCATGGACTACTTTCGCGCCGTCTACCTAGCCGACGAGCGTTCTCCCCGCGCTCTCCAACTCACTGCGGAAGCCATCCGTCTTAACCCTGGCAATTATACTGTAAGTTCAACTTCTCAAGCTTGTTGTGCATCAAATTATTGACTCTGTCAGTTGAAGCCTTGAAGGACATATGAAGATTGTCGATTCCTTATTGTTAGTTCTACCTCCATACAGGCACACTCACATGCATCATCCGTATATTTAGAAATGCGCAGTTTATAAATTATTTTTTTTTAATTACAGATTTGGCAATTTAGGCGTGTGGTACTCGAGGCATTGAATGCTAATTTGCGCGAAGAATTGGAATTTGTTGATCATATAGCCAGAGGCAACCCGAAAAACTATCAAATATGGTATTACCTTTGCTTCACTTTCAATGTCTTTCGAGTGCAATTTAGTATAGTGAAGTATAGATATTATTGTTTCGGCACCATCTTCAAACCCGAAATCTCACACACTTTGTAACATTGGTAGCCTTTGGAATTCAGGGTACAAGTACACTGCTTTTTTTCCTTCTCTGAAAATGTCTTAAGTTTCCATGACCAAACTTCAAATCCTCACCAACACTGCACCCCTTATTGAAAAAAGAAAGAGATAAACAAAGAACTTTACTCTCGTTAGTTACTTGTAATCTTCCTTTTAAAAACCATTTGCTACTGCTTATAGAGTAAAATGGTTCTCAATACTTTCCATGGATTCTCTTAATCTCTTTCACTCTTTGTAATGTCTAGCCTTTCATCTTAAAAGTCTGATTTTGTATTAAACCTTTTCCCCTATTTTTCAAGCTGTTCATCACTATGTTTTGAACATTGATCTTTGTTGTTTGTAAAAGTAGATGGTGATTCCACCCTAAGCACTAGTTGGACGCCAAAATTCTAACAGTTGCAGAGTTGCAATATGCTCTCTTCTTAAATCTATTTTGGTTGTACACATTCTTCTTACTTTGGAAAAGATGGAAAGCTTTACATTTGAAACATGAAATTTTGGGACTTGAAATTAGGGTTAGATTTTTAGTCTTTGGAGAGTTTGGGCTTGGGCTAAACTTTTAAGCTTTGGGCTAGACTTTTAGGCTTTAATGCTTTATTGTTTTATCAAATGTAATTAAAAAAAAAATTATTAAAGAACCTAGGTGGCGCTAGGCGCCCATCCACAGCCAGATGAGCGCCTATCGCCTTTTACAACCTTGTTGGTGTTTGCAAAGTTATTACTGATTTTGCAAAAGAAGGTTCAAACATATGTTTACTCATATTACTCTTTTGAAAATAACCTTATATTTTAGCTGGCAGGCTATCAGGATGATACTTTTAGCATCTTGGAATCCAGCTAAATGTTCTGAATTTTTGTTCCCTCTTCGTGATGTGCTTCATGAACCATATCCCTATTATTCTTCAAAATGATGTTTTCCTTTTATCCTCTGCTGTATATCTATTTATAGTTCAATATAATGCTGAATGGTGCTTGGCCTTTTACTTCTCATGTCATGTCAAACTCAGCAGATATTTAGTCTGTTTCTTGCAATAATTTTGTAGGCACCACAGAAGGTGGGTAGCTGAGAAACTGGGAACTGATGCTGTGAATAAGGAGCTTGAATTCACTAAGAAAATATTCTCTCAGGATGCAAAAAATTATCATGCATGGTCTCATAGGCAGGTTGATATGCTTTCCCCATTTTCATTGTTGTCATGGGTGACCCTTTTACATATATTAATTTATTTTATCTTTCCATAGTTCTGTTACAAGGAAAAAGTTTTGTCGGGTAATTATTAATATGGGGGGTATACCTTTGATTTATCTAGGAAACTATGATACTGAAAAGTATTTTCAAATGCAGTGGGTTCTTCAGGCACTTGGCGGGTGGGAAGATGAACTTGCCTATTGTCATCAACTACTTGAAGATGATATTTACAACAATTCAGCTTGGAATCAGGTATTGATAGAAGTTCTTGATTTCTCTATGTTGCTTTGGTAACTAGGAGTGGTGATGCCACATGTTGCTTTGGTCTCTGTTAATGGGTGACTTGATAATGATCACATTATTTTATGTGACAAAGTTCCATTTTTGCTCCTATTTTCTTTCTTTATTTATCTGGTGAGTGGGTGGGAGGGTATGGAGTTTATGATTTTAGCAAGAAGACTTCATGAGGGCATGATGACATTTAGGAGTGTCATTGTTCCATAATAGGATGATGAGAGAATCAATAACATTACAAGATCTGTTTAATTGGAATCTAAAATGGGAGGCTAATATGACTAAAAGAAGGTTTTTTGTTTGGATGGTTAAGTTGATTGAAATCCTGAGACTTATTTGAGTTTGGAAGAATGAAGATTTGGATTAAGAAGCACAGGATCCTCTCTTGTATGATATATTAATTACTTCTGACAGAAATGGTTCGAGATGATTAGATTCTTGAAAATTGATGTTTGCATATTCCAAATGAAACTCAAATCAAGCTCAGTGTTGATGGGCAGGACCACCTTGGTTGATTGATAGATTGGTTCTATTACCTTATAGAGGGATTAGTGCTTTGTTGAGCAGTGGTGGGTTCTTCTACCTGAGAGTCATATCTGAAATAGTTTCTTCTTAGTGCCTTGTCAAGCAGCTTTGGGCTCTGCCCGAGAGTCATATCTAAATAGTTTCTTCTTAATTTATTTTACATAATATTTCCTAACACCTTTTTTCCTGATTGATCTCTTGATCAGCTAATACTAACTCCAATTATTCAATTGACTTTTCATCACAGAGATACTTCGTTGTTACAAGATCACCTTTAATTGGAGGCCTGGCAGCAATGAGGGACTCAGAAGTGCAATATGCAGTTCAGGCCATTAAAACTACCCCTGATAATGAAAGTCCTTGGAGATACCTTCGGGGTCTTTACAAAGGCGATGTACAATCGCTATTGAGGGATCCTCAGGTAACATCAGTTCTTTTGGAGATTTTGACTTCCAAAGCTAACCATGTCTACGCCTTGAGCATGCTATTGGATCTTTGTTGCCACGGGTTTGAGCCAAGCCAAGAATTGAGAAGTGCAGTACACGATCTCTCTCCAGAGTCGTGCTCATCAGATCCAATCCTGATAAAAGAGATTTGTTCAATCTTGGAAACAGTGGATCCAATGCGAATAAACTATTGGAATTGGCGCAAAAGCACTACTACTCCAGCTCAATCAACTCAGTGTCATACTGAGGATCGGTTGGCGGGTATGAATTTATAAAAAAAGGTACTCTAGTTGGCTATGGCAGTCAATGCTCTATTGTTTCTGAAACTTATCTTGGCGATGAGCACAATTATCCTTCCCATGCTTCCCCCGACATTCTGAAGATGTTAAAGGACAAGAAGATGCTAAGATAGTGGCTATGTTCCTTAGTTTTGTCTACTTGTCAATTTGGATTACTGCCAACTCTAGTAGTATTCTTGTTCAATTTCTACTTGTTGATTTTGACATTTCATCAATTGCTATATATGTATCAATGTAAACTATACTATCTGATCCTGAGCAATAATTCTGCAGTTCTTTACATTATTATTCAGTCTGTAAGTTTTCTCTTCTTTCTCATTCAAGCTCTAAGTACCTGGACAAGTTATATTATGAGTTGTAACGAACTCGTATCAATTGTTGATCATGACATAGATGAATGTTAATCACATTTGAAAGGAATATTCACTAATCACTATAATGTTTTATTGATTATAAGCTAGATATTTGGTACTATAATATTTATCAGGTTTGAACTGAATGTCTATCAAGATTTATATATGTATTTCTTGAGCTTCAATATATGTTTGTGGTTAGTTGGAGTTAAATGCTTTATTAAGTCTGAGAATTTTTAAGTGCATTGAGGTGCTGTATACCATACTCTGCTTTTATATGAATATATAATATATTACAATCATAATTTAATATAAGAGTAGAAAACAATTCATAATCACTATAGTCCCAAATCCCAATACAATTAGTAATATAAACGCTTACAGAAAGGACTAAAATATCTACTTGGAATGACTCGTGATAAAATTTGATGATTGGATATCATGCTGATAAATGTTTATCAAATTGACAGCATATGGCTCCACCATGAACTAATATTGAATTGATGGTTAAGTATAACCACATACCAACTTTTTATTAATTTAATGTAGTAAGATGAGATGCGAGGATTAATCAAAGCAAAAATAGGTTAGAACAAAATTGTAAACTCGACCAACACAACTAAGAAGAAGGCCATCCAAAGCCCCAGAAGGGATTGATGAGTGAGTGGAGTATAATTTTTTTTTTTGTACCTGAATGATTACAAATTTGATTCTTGTTAAGTAGTTTCCGAGAGCTGTTATGTGATAAAAAAGGGACATCTCTCGTAACTCTTGGGCAGGGGCTTTGGTAATTTAGAATTAGTTTAATATGAACTGTAAACTCAATGTATTAAAAAAAAATGGAGCATTCAAGGGTCTCGCAAGACTTAACTCAATGATTCAATACTCACCTTGGAAGTTTTGCTTAAATGGCAGAATGGGGGTTTGATTCTTTTACTGAAGATATGGGGGAGAACTCAAAACTCAAAAAATTAATCAATGAAGACTCTTTGTGCGCAAAATATTACGGTGGAAACTAAAGACTAATGGAAACCTAATACATAAAAAATAAAGCATCCAAGGTGGTGTGGAGTTAGTTTGGCATTGCATTATGGAAGGAAAAAGACTGGCCACGTGGGTTGTTGGAAGGTTGTTGTCTTCTACTGTGCACTGAACCAATCTCAATTATTAGCCACCACTGCCATCGATCATCTTCTCTCTCTGTATATGTATGTATGTGCACATACTTGCATTATAGGGAATTGCATATGATAATGGTGATGATATATGTATACATCATGCAATGCAATTAAGTTGCTATCCATTTGTCAAGACTAAAAAATAAATGTTTGGATTCCCATCTATTCGGAGTAGAAAACTTGTCTTGCTTTGTTACGTTGCCATATTGGCAACCGGTACGTAATTTTATTATTTTTTTTTACATGAAAAAAAATTGAGTTTATTATTGTTGGATATGTTTGGGGAGGAAGTACTGACAAACAATTTTCAATATTTATTTTTGTCCAAGAGACAAGTGTCAAATTCAAATTCTTTTTTCTTCTACTCAATCAGGTGATAGGTGTTAAGTCTTTTTTCTATACTATGTCCTCAACTAGGTGATATGTACCAAGTCTTCTTCACTATGCCTTCGTTAGCCAAGTAATCATTCGCTAGGCCAAGTCTTTTTCTTATACTCAGGCACTCAGCCAAGTAACATGTAACAAATCCTCTCCCTATATCCTCAGCTAAGTGACAAGATCGAGATGCGTTTTTCTTTCCTTATTATCGACTATTCCAAGTTAAGATTTCTTCGCGGCCTATACTCAACCACGCAAATTGTGTCAAGTTTTGCAAAGCCTTCCCCTCATGATTGGGTTTGACTTGACAATTCACATAATATACCTCTAGAAACCATACTCGTAAGTCATTCTTGAAAGGTGTCCTCAACCATGGACCTTAGATCTTCAACAAGACATTACTTATATTTAATATAACATTTGTTATTGCTGAAAGATGACATTACGTATATTTAATATAACATTTGTAATTGTTGAATTATCTTTCTTAACATTATTTGGGCATTAGACATCAAACATTAGAAATAATATATATTAAATGACTTAAATTATATGTCCATTTCATTAATAGATCTAACAATCTTTTAACTCATCAGCTAACCTACTGCTCGGTCTGTGACAAAAAAGTTATAAAATAATTTTGCACAACATATTCCTAAAAGAGTCTTGTATATATAGTTGTGCAAATCTCATTCTTTTTCGAATGTGGGACAAAGACTATTTATAAGTTTTCCACCTTCATTTTCCAACTTAAATGTGTCTACTTTAATTTGAGAATTTGGGAATCAATTTCTCATGCATTCATTATATTATCCGTTTTGAGTGTACAATATATCAATCTCTCCGTCTCACTACGAAGAACTCAAATCCATTTTGACCCGACTCTTTGTGCGCAATAAGCAAATATCTAACATCTTTGTTCAGCTGACTTACCATGATTTACATTCTACCAGATGCTCTGTTGGGCCGGAGCGTGGGGTCCAAATTGGGGATTCAACCTTTTGAAAAAAAAAATAAAAAAATAAAAGCCATAGACGCTTTGAAAATTGATCCAACATAATATAAACGCCAATGGTGTACTCGTGATTGTCTGTCAACCAGTTCACACTTAGCTTGACACACAAATTAAGTTGTTTATAAATTTGGCAAAGGACAGGATGATTGCAACTTCCTAGTAGCTCCAACCAAATGTTCATTGAGATCGATCCATATAACTTTTATTTTAGTCTAACCTTGTTCTTACTTCAACATTAAGTAAGGACATGTACCAAACTGCCCCTGAATACAAAACGTGATCACGCGGCCGGGCACATCCCATCATGACGCACAAAGTATATATAGGGCTAAACATGGAGGGAGACATGCGCATAGTATCATGATATATGCCACTATATAAAACATGCATGCATACCATGATGATGATATATATAGGTGGGTTTAAGTGAATAAAAAATAAAAAAATTCATGTAAAAGTGTCAACATATCAACACCTTCTATCTTAAAAAATCAATGGCTAATATCTTATCATTACTAAATTTTTAAGTTTATAATAAATGAGTCATGCTTTTACAGTTTTCAATAATTAATCTCATATATATATACTAAAACACTCAACCATTAATAAATTCTTATTATGAATGACTGAGATCCGTCATTACTTTTTACATAAGGACTCTGTTTTTATTTGATCATGCATCTAATATATACAATTAAGTTCAAATGTGGCGCTGCTCTTTCATGCGGTCATGCAAACTCATCTAGAATTGGATGCGCTCAGATTTATGGTCTAAAATCACTGAAGATGAGAAAAATGCAGTGACATTTTGATAATTTTCTGAAGCATGTATATTTCGGTGGTGCACTAAATGCTGTGTGTGGTGTACTTTTGTGTGATCTATGGTATATCACAAAGTGTTGGTTTGTGGTGCACTTTAATGAAAAAAATTCAGTGGCGCTATGGTAATTTTTTGCACCAAATTTATTTTTGTTGTGCATTAATTAAGTGCTGGTATGTGGTGCATTTAGGAGTGATATGTGGTGTACTTAGTAGTAATTTGTGGTGTACATATGTAAGTGCAACCATCAATCCTATCTAAATGCTCCATCAAGCATATTTAAGTATACAATCAAGCATAACTAAATGCAGTAGTCATATTTAAGGCTCGTGCTGCACTTAGGAATATATGGGCTGCAGTTAGGAGTGGTCTGTGATGCACTTATGAGTAATATATGGTGCACTTGATGATTGATTTGTGATGCGCTTATAAGCGACCTGCGGTGCACTTAGGAGTTTATGTATCACCAAACATATGTAAATGCACCGTATCAATATATATATATATATATATATATATATATATATATATATATATATATATATATATATATATATATATATATATAAACACAAGGGTACCCACTTCAATAAAAATTCTGGCATATATATTAATGGGGAATCCTTTATAAGCTGTCTCCCCAATCAGAAAACATCACCTTTTTGAGTCCGAGTGATACACGAGGGAGTGGAGAGGAAAAAAAGAACCAAAGAGATGGAAAGCTTGTCCATAGATGATACAGAATCAAGATCCCCAGAATGCCATGGAAGAAGCTTTTTCAGAGACCCATCAAAGCTTAAAGAGGAAAGAGTGGAGGAGGAGATTATTATTCCAGACAGCCCTGCAAAGAATATGCTCCGCAACGAGGATAACAACAAGAATTTGACAAAGAAGAGGCAGGTGTTTCTTGAAGGGTATGTGGAGAACTCAGATGATGATGAACTTGGGAGGACAAAGAGCCTTACAGATGATGATCTGGAGGAGCTAAAGGGGTGTTTGGATCTGGGATTTGGGTTTAACTATGAGGAAATCCCTGAGCTCTGTAACACCTTGCCTGCTCTTGAGCTTTGCTATTCCATGAGCCAAAAGTACCTTCTGGATGACCAACACAAAACCCTACCAGATTCTTCTATTTCTGCAGATTCACCCTCCTCTGCCTCTAGCCCCATAGCCAATTGGAAGATCTCCAGTCCTGGTAAGTTTATTTTTGAAAACTCCTTTTGTTTGTTTATACACGAGAAAAACGTGCAGTCACTACTATTCTGATGGGTAAATCTCATTTTGTGACACTTAGATTGTCTATAGCTAATCAGTTTAAACAAAAAATACCAATAGACACTCTTATCAAGAATGTAATTTGAAATTTTGTGATTACCAAGTCAACAGAGCGACCAGTTCAACTAGGTTCTCCCTGTTTTGGAAACTCTTGATGATTTCACTACTTCTTGAATGATGATTCAACCAAAAACAGAAAATGGGTTCATTCCTTTTCTTGTTTCTACCAAACACCTTTTCGGCTTTTCCTACCTAATTAATCTCAAAGCTCACATTTTTTAAGGATGTTTTGGTAGTTGTTGTGACGCCATTATTATGAATGCAGGTGATGATCCAGAGGACGTGAAAGCAAGGCTGAAATACTGGGCACAGGCAGTTGTGTGCACCGTCAGATTATGCAGTCTGACGAAGAAAGATGAATGATGGAGGGTGGAGATTGAAAGCAGCTGCCATTTCTCTTCGTTTCAGGCAACTGACCTTCAAACACCATTATTCTGGGTAAGCTCCTAGCTGCTTGATCATGGCGAATGGAAGTTGGTATATCTGGAGATGGATACTGAGAAATCTGTCAGTGATAGTTAGCTAACTCCTCCAAGAAGTTGGGAGACACAAGAACAAGATGCCTAGAGGAAGGAGACTTTTCCAGGCTGATTAAACTCATACCAAAATTGAGTCTTTTGACACATTTAGATATTTAAATTAGGCCATGCCAAACCCTCCCAATAATGTAGTGTATATCTTTTTTGCAATAAATGATGACACAAATTTACTTAATTGCTAGCTTCTTCATTTTTGGCTGATCAGTTTTAGCTTATAAATTCTAATCAAGAAGGTCAATAGATTGTAAGTACTGAAAGTCGAACTAATAACTTTGTGGTTATCAATAAGTATGATCAATTTGACTGGGGCGTTAGCTTCTTCTTCATCCTTGTTCATGTCATTTTTGGGGCATAGATTTTGAAAGGAAAATGATAAAGTCAAATCCTATATTGGGATTAGACAAGGTTGGTTATTTGGTTACATTAAATTTTTAAGGGTTAACGGATTAACTTAACCTCGTTTAGTCACATCGGAGTTGAGTTTAAAATGAGTACATGTTGGGTTGTGTGGAAAAATGCTGTATACCCAAAATGATATTTTAAATGATATAGCTTGTGAAAAATATCATATTAGTGCTTTCATTGTTTCATGACTTCTACCATGGCCCACCTAACATGAGAAAAAGGTCGAGGAAGAAGGCAACGTGTTTAAAAGGACGATGTTACTTACACTTATTTAATGCAAATTCTACTTTTTTGTATCCAAAAAAAAAAATAAAAAAAAATTGATTAGTTGTTATCAATATTTGTCAGTCAATTGACTAAAAGTTGATAACCACTAATTATTTTATCACTTAAGGTGAGATTTACAACCAAACTAGTAGAAAAGTCGTGTTTTCTTTCTTAGAAGTTGTTATCCTCATTTTGTCTCATTGAATCAAGTGGGGTCGTGTAAAAAGACTAGTACTTTCTTTACATAGATCAAACACGAGAGATTAAAATATAATGTTCAAAGTTTTTAACCCATTGGTCAAGTGCTTTTTACCACAAAGCTTTTGCAACATGGCAAAGTCCCAAAATTTAATATTGTTCAATTCCTTCTACAAATATTGAACATTTTGGTTAAGGTTAAACTTCTTATACGTAAAAGTGTACAATTTAATTTTAAGTTTTGAAACTAGATTGATTCAATTTATTTCTCATAACCTAAAAGCGATTCATATGATCTAAAATATAATGCAGACAGAAAACTTGGACTATATAAAAGAATTCAATGTTGTTTTTGTTGATAAGCCTGAAAAAGAAAACTTATCCACATTTTGATGTTCATTTATGTTGTTTGTTGATAAGCCTGAAAAAGAAATCTGGGTTTTTGCTATGGAAAAGGTGGGTTGGAGCTTTCCTGTCTCTCTGCATAGAAAAATGGGTTTGGAGATTATGCAGAAATGGATAAGTACGAAATAGAGGAAAATATCTATACAGACAAGTGAGTGAAAAATGTGTCAGCGTGGTTGTTACATTTGGTGGAGTCAAATTTAATATTTTGATATTTTAATTATAATTTCAATGTATCTAATTCAAGGGAAAGTATTTGAGTTTAGATGCAATAAAGCCAAATATTATACTACGTAATATTTTTCTTTAGATAAAAATATTCAAAAAAAAAAAAGAAAAAGAAAAAAAGAAGCCAAATATTACTAAATAAATATTACAAGATTTTGGACAATTTTAAGTTAGAAACAACAATATGCATAAGTAAGAGAGGGTTTAACATTGTTGTTTTCAAAGAATAAGCATTACTACATGTGCAGCAATCTCAACCTGAACTAGAAAGTGCTTCTTCTGTGTTTTCCCCTTCTGCTGCATCCTCCAAAAACTTGGGAGGTTTTGGAATTAGCCCAAGCATCTTAAACATAAGTTGGTCAGCATCATAATCGTTGTTGGGAGTCGTCAACAATTTCTCTCCGGTGAAGATTGAATTAGCACCAGCAAGAAAACATAGCGTTTGTTCAGGCATAGAAAACCGAACTCTGCCAGCCGAAAGCCTTACCATTGCTTCTGGCATTACAATCCGGGCAGTTGCAATCATCCTAATCATATCCCATATTTCCACAGGCTGAAAGAACCAATTTAAAGGCGATATGTTTTAAGATCTTGAAACCAGGTTACAAGATTTATTTATAATCACTCATTGTGTTGTGACCTCAAAATAACCAGGTTAAAGGTGACTCCTGATCAATTTTATGTTCATAATATGCAATCTTGAAACAGCGTTAAGAAAACATTATAAACTGTTTAATATTCCACTAAGGGTTCTGTGATCATGTGAGAGGTGTATGAAGTCAGACCAGACATACTAAGTACCAAGGAGTACTTTGTGATAAAGAAGTAGGGAAGCAAAACAGGTTCTTGCATCTTAAATTAAAAAATACAGACACAGCAGAACTCTCAAAAATGATAATTACCTTCTGATCTTCGAGAGGTGTTCCTTTGACTGCAACTAGTGCATTGATGGGTACACTCTCAGGGTGTGTGGGAAGAGTGGCCAATGTATGTAATAAACCAATCCGGTCATCATCAGCCTCTCCAAGACCTATTATTCCCCCTGATTGCAGCAAATAAAAGTATACTTTAAGATTTTCACACACAACTCAAAAAAAAAAACCTACTTAAATGGTCCAAATGAGAGGTTAGGGCTATTACAATGTTACACTATCAACACTTCAACAGTAGGTATAATATGCAAATGAACACCTGAACCCATATCTAGGATTACGTTCAATCAATATCTTACACTGAGAAGCTATCAGGGCAATTACAATGTTACATTATCAATAATAGAAGGTATAATATCCAAATGAACACCTGAACCCATATCAACACGGGCACACATGCATATTACGGATTACATAAATCATGTCAAAGATATAATTATAGCACATATATGCTAAATTGTTAATGCAAGACTTAGGATTCCAATCTTTAAGCTCACAACCGAATGTTTAAAACTCAGAGTTACCTGAACAGACACTTATTCCTGCTTCACGAACATTCTCAAGAGTTTCTAGCCGGTCATCATAAGTTCTTGTAGTTATAATGTTAGGGTAATACTCCCTGGAAGTATCAAGATTATGATTATATGCTGTAAGACCAGCCTTCTTGAGCTCCAAAGCTTGCTGCTTCTCCAGCATTCCTAAGGTGCAGCATACCTCCATTCCCATGCCCCTTAAACAAGAAAAGTATTTTTTAAATTATATAATTTATTCTGGAAATGAATGTACCGGACTGATTGTTAGTATGATAAGAATATCTAGTAAAGCACCCAACCAGTTAGTTAATTATACTTCCTAGATGAGCATCTATACTTTGTGACAAATAATTAACAGAGAAATCAGTCATGAATTTCACCTTGAATGGTCTGAATAAAGAAATCAAAATTTCTAGTAGAAATGTAGAATGCCAAATCAGCTAGTTAATTCTACAACCTAAATGGTCATCTAGATTTGGTAACAAATTGTCAAGTAATAAATTCATAGAAGCCTTTTAACTTACTCATTTCTATATTTTATTATTTGGCTTCCCAGCCCAAATATCATTTTCTTCTTGAGATCACTTCCAAATAGATATGGATGCACATGCACTACATACAGCTGGAAAAGAAAAGACCCCAAGAAGGAAAAACAGAAATGAGTACCAGATAAACCCATTTAAAGTAATACTCTAGATTTCCAACTTCCAACCAATAAATCTTGCCTTAATTTTACTTAACAAAATTTTGTGTGATCCACTTACAAATAATAAAAAGAGAGTTTGTTTGAAAACCTCAGCTAACACGCTTACATGAAGATACAGTACTCTATAGTGTGTGTGTAGAAAAACGGGAGGATATTAGTGAAGTTGCTCTTGGACAACATTATTTCCAATTAACCTGACCCATCGCAAGCACTTTAAATGTTTAGTAGAGCTATAACCATTACCTTATTTGTTTCACATAGTCAAGGATCTGGTTGAAATTGGTTTTCCTTCCTATAGTATCCCTCCATGCAGCACCCATACAAAATCGAGTGCTACCAGCCTCTTTTGCCTGCCAATGCATTAAATGGTGGACTTAACTACATAGCATGAGAACAAACATTACAGAAGTCTATCACCAACCTGTCTTGCCTAATTTGGAATAAGTATACCATCTGCATAAATATCTATTGATCACACTGATCCATCCCATGTCAAATTTCAGAACTTCAATTTCTAGCATATCAAACCTCCAATCTTGATGGAAGATTACTATGTGGTTATACTTGTATCATATTAATATTTACAAAACTGTAAACCTACAACTAGTATTTCCCATGTGGTCCAAAAATGATGTCATATTTATTCCAAATGTAATTACAGTGAAGTAAGAGTACAATCCAATTCACAATGATACTTATAAATAAATAAATAAGATGAAAAATATTTACAATTCAAACAAAAAAGATTAAAAGATTTTAATAATTGCATAGGAAATTTCTATTTTTTTGAAATGCACCTTTTTTGCTGCCTCTAGAACGGAATCCTTGGCCATAAGCTTGTCGGCTTTGACACCAGTGTTGTACCTGGAGGATTGAGGACAGTAAGAGCAGTCCTCGCTGCAACCTCCCGTCTTAATAGACAGCAGAGTGCACTGCTGTACCTCCCGAAAGTTGTGAGCATGCCTATGAACTTGAGCCTGCAAAAGCATAAACAAATCAGAAACGAATGGCGCATCCGCCGACACTACAGAGAGAAATAGGGAGGGAACTGACGCCGTGAAAGAGGAGATCGAGAAGCGGGGAGTCGTAAATGGACTTGATTTCAGGCCTGGTCCAGTCGTGTCTTGGACCTTCCCTGATGCATCTCTCAGCTTCGGCGGCGGCGGCGGAGGCGGAGGAGGAGTAAGGTGTAGCGAAGAATGAGGAGTGATTGAGTGCGAATGAGTGCAGCGGGAGCTTGTCCAGAAACGATAACGGCCGCCTGATTGATAACCGAATCGGAACCATCGTCTCAGTCGCAGAGAGAGGGAAAGAGAGACGAAGAAGAAAAGATTGAAGGAAGGTGATGAAGCGAGGTATTAATAATAGAAGAGAAGAATGTAAGTTCGCTTCGGGGTGTCCGCTCCACTTTGTGGTGCAATCATTTTTTTCAAACACTTCAACTACTTCTATCATCTAAAATCTAAAAATTACTTTAAAATAAAATAAAAATTACTCCACATCGTCTTTTAGTGTCATTTATTTTTGAAAAAAAAAAAATCAAATAAGTCACTCAACTTATTATTTTTATGCAATTACACCACTAAACTTAAAAGGGTATAATCGAATCATCAATCAAGCAAAAAATTAACATTTTTCGTTTGCTTGCTTGATGGTTCGATTACACACATTTTAATTTTAGTGACTCAATTGTGTGTTATATTATAGTAAAGTTTATCTCAATGTACATCTTAAATAGTATTCTGTAACTATGAATTTTTATTGGTTAGAATCGTCAAAATAACTTTTACCCATCGAACCCGCTCAGCCCGCGCCCTTATAGGGGTGGATTTCGATTTAGCGGCCAATTAAAGAACAAGTCTTAGAGGCCAGCCGGCCTATACGGGGCAGGTCGATCTCTCTCTCCGGCTTTGTCCCGCCCGCTAGTCCATATTGGCATGTCTAGTTGTAATATGTAGATAGGTATTAGGTGATAGTGGGATAAGTAAGTAAAAGAGCATCCTTATAGGGTTTTTTCCTTAATCCCGCTAGTCCATATTGGCATGTCTAGTTGTAATATGTAGATAGGTATTAGGTGATAGTAGGATAAGTACGTAAAAGAGCATCCTTATAGGGTTTTTTCCTTAATTTTGGTTAGTATGAAAATTGTGTGCGAGTAATACTTATATAACATTCCTATGCGACTAACACTTTTGATTAATTTGAAGTTATGCAAATATTTTATACAGAGCAATACTTATATAACATTCCTGATTAATTTGAAATTATGCAAATATTAACTAACATCCTAAGTTCTTTAGATCAACGCCATCAAGTAAGCAAACAGGACAATAAATGCCCTAGTACTCGGGATATGTAAAGGATACAAAATGAATGGACCGGATGTGACAAAATAGTGAAAGTCTTCTATTAAATCTAGCAAAAGTGATAATTAGAAATCAAATGTAAAAGTAATCTTATAACCATAAACTTGTTGGATGTCACATCAAGTAATACATTTGGTAAGAATAAGAAAAAGGAAAAGATCTAAGTAGCATTTTTGTTTAGAAACATGGCTATATCATTCATATATGAGCAATTAAAGTAACTGATCAGATAGATCACAACCATGTGAATATAGACTCCAAAATGTTGGGAGATTGTTTTAGCAAGCATCAGCATCTACAATTCTGGAAAATTGTTGAGCAACAAAGATTGGATACAGATGAAGTAGCAACTTAATCTAACCAAGTGAAATAAAGAATAATGGGATATTACAAAAATCTCATTTAGTTTATCACAGCATAACAATTACAAGCATAAAGAGCCTCTCATAAACCTACCAACTATGACTGGTACACAAACCACAACCTCTCTCCAACTCATTAGATGTTAGGAGCCGATTTGTAGAATGTTTTAGTTACCAAAAAAGCCCGGGCCAGCTTGCAAGAGGAGCTCCTTGCCAGCATCCTCGCCCATCAGAACCATGTCGTTGAAGGTGTACGGCCCTTTTCTTGAGGTTTCAATGACTGAAAATAAAAGGCGATGAATATATGCAAAACAAAAGAAATAGGAAAGGATTCTGGAAAAATAAAAAAAATAAAAAATTATAATGTTGAGCAGAAATTGCTTTTACCTCGGGTTCCATCCGGGGAGGCCACCAAACCCTTGAAAATGCAGTCTCCATCCTCCCCACGAGAGGCGTACCCAGCAATTGGAGTTCGACAAGAGCCATCTAAGGTCTTCAGAAATGCCCTCTCACAAACAACTGCTAGTCTGGTTTCCTCGTGATTCAATGAGGCAATGTAATTGGCCTGTAATTGAAATA